>JASANF010010898.1:0-56786 GCA_030248245.1 Trissonchulus sp. WLG1_4
GACACTCGTCCAATTCCTGGCAGGGGTCGGAATTACAACCTGCGACCATTAACTCCAAAAACAGGCCACGAATTGGACCATAGTACCACCCTACAAACTGGACCCCGGTCCAAAACGTGGCAGGGGTACCCCCCCCCACAAACCCGACCCCGGTCCAAAACGTGGGGGGGTACCCCCCCCCCCACAAATTGGACCTCGGTCTAAATCTTGGGGGGGTTCCCCCCCCCCACAAATTGGACCCGGTCCAAATCTTGGGGGGGTACCCCCCCCCCACATTTTGGACCCCGGTCTGAAAATGGACCCTAGTGCCAAATCACCAAAATTTTGCTCAAAATGCAGTTTTCGGCCAATCTGTGCCCTGTTGGGGCTACCCAGCCTCAACTTTTGGCTTGTGGGGTTGCCGACCCCTGCGAGGCCGGGTACAACCCATTGTATTCGTTTTTCTGGATGCTTCATTTGAAACATCAAGGGTCCCCCCTTGTGAACTTGAAAAAATTTTGGTAACGGATTGGTATGAAAACTTTTTTCTATGGGTGATTTAGGTCCCAAATTGCAGATCCGACAAGTGTTTTAGTTTGTGCCCGTCTGGACTTCCATACTGCCTCACCTAGGGGGTTAAAATGGGCAAATTTTCCAACGATGCGGATTCTTTGTTTTCTGGGGTAATATGACCTCCTGAACACGAATTTGAGCTCCATTATTGTGTGTACGGCTCGCAAAAACCTGTGCGACCGCCTCCCCTCCAGAGAACCAAGGGGTCCAATTTTCTAATTTGAGACTTTGACGTCCCTAGAGGTAATTTGGGCATTTTGGGCATTTCGAAAATACATTTTTTAATTTTTTTTAATTTTAAAAAAATTAAAGTTTTAAAAAATTTGACATTTTTTCAGATTTTTTTTGGAACGCTAATATTTGCTTTCCGGAATGCCGAAATAATCCTAAAACATCAAAAACACGCAACTGAAAAAATTTTAAAATTTTTATTTTTCCTAAAATTTTTTGATTTGTACCAATTTGAAGATTTTAAAACTTTTTTAAGACAATACAATCATACAATTACAATTCTAGGAAAAAATCTGAAAAAAGTCAAATTTTTTAAAATTTTAAAATTTTTTTAAAATAAAAAAAAATTTAAAAAATGTATTTTCGAAATGCCCAAAATGTCCAAATTACCTCTAGGGACGTCAAAGTCTCAAATTAGAAAATTGGACCCCTTGGTTCTCTGGAGGGGAGGCGGTCGCACAGGTTTTTGCGAGCCGTACACACAATAATGGAGCTCAAATTCGTGTTCAGGAGGTCAAATTACCCCAGAAAACAAAGAATCCGCATTGTTGGAAAATTTGCCCATTTTAACCCCCTAGGTGAGGCAGTATGGAAGTCCAGACGGGCACAAACTAAAACACTTGTCGGATCCGCAATTTGGGACCTAAATCACCCATAGAAAAAAGTTTTCATACCAATCCGTTACCAAAATTTTTTCAAGTTCACAAGGAGGGACCCTTGATGTTTCAAATAAAGCATCCAGAAAAACGAATACAATGGGTTGTACCCGGCCTCGCAGGGGTCGGCAACCCCACAAGCCAAAAGTTGAGGCTGGGTAGCCCCAACAGGGCACAGATTGGCCGAAAACTGCATTTTGAGCAAAATTTTGGTGATTTGGCACTAGGGTCCATTTTCAGACTGGGGTCCAAAATGTGGGGGTACCCCCCATAGATTTGGACCGGGTGCAATTTGTGGGGGGGGGGTCACCCCCCCCCCCAAGATTTGGACCGGGGTCCAATTTGTGGGGGGGGTACCCCCCCCCCACGTTTCGACCACTAGGGTCGGATTTGTGGGGGTCCCCCCACGTTTTGGACCGGGGTCGGGTTTGTGGGGGGGGTACCCCTGCCACGTTTTGGACCGGGGTCCAGTTTGTGGGGGTGGTACTATGGTCCAATTCGTGGCCTGTTTTTGGAGTTAATGGTCGCAGGTTGTAATTCCGACCCCTGCCAGGAATTGGACGAGTGTCATACTCTTCTTATTATGCACTCTTGACAACAATTATGTAACTTACCGGTTTGCAGCTAGGTTGAGGCTTTTCCCATCCAATCGGTGTGATGTTGGTTGGAAATATTTAGTGATCAGCGCAAACAGCTTGATTGATTCAAACATTCCGATTATTCTAAAAAAATATAATGACTACTAAAATTGTGTTAATGTCTTTTTCTAATTGTTCTATCTACGTTTTCGCAGACCATTCGCATACAGAATGTCTACAGCAATAAGTATATAAAGCTTGACAGGGCCGGTTCCCACTGGACGGAAATAAGAAATAAGAAGCCAGAAATAAGAAATAGAGCCTTATTTCAGAAATAAAGGGGCATTCCCACTGCAGAAATAAGCTTTTGTTATTTCAGAAATAACAAATCTTATTTCTAAAATAAGAAGTTAAATTTATTGTAACTTAAGAGATAAGAAATAAGGATTTAAGCCCGGTTCATAGTTGTCCGTAAGGGCTGTCCGTGTCCGAGTCCGTGTCCGTAAGAGTAGTATAATTCACAGTTTAACCGATGTCCGTAACAAGTTGTCCGAGAGTGTCCGTCCGTTAGGCTGTCCGGATGTCCGGAAGACAAGTTGAATTCAGTTCAACTTTTGTCCGTGTCCGTAAGCAACCAACCAATCAAATGAAAGCTTTATTAATCACGTGTGTTTGCGTATACATAAAATGCCTCTTCGGATTGCAAAATTTTATTAAATTGTTCGTAATATGAGCTCAGTAGCTGCATTTTGGTGTGCCTAGAACGTTATATTGATTTTTTGAAGGTTGCATTCTCACACGGTTGGTACGCTGCAGAATGTAAGGCGTTATTTTATATGCATACGCACTGTCCGTAGAGTGTCCGTAGAACTATGAATTAATGCTGCTTACGGACACGGACACGGACAAATGTTACGGACAATCTTCCGGACACGGACACGGACTCGGACACGGACAATACGGACACTTCCGGACAACTATGAACTAGGCTTTAGCCAATCAGGAGCGGTAAGAGCGCGCGAAGCTAAGCCACGCCTTCTTTTCAGCTGATTGGCTAATTCAAAAATACTCTGTACGTACGTCAAAGTATGGATTACGGTAGCACTATTACGTATTTTGGGGGATATATAATTGTTTTTTAGTATGAAATGCTAATTTCACGTACTTTTTGTTTATTTTTATTGAGTTTTTAGTAGATTTACATAGCTGAGAACAAAAAGCATATTTTAGGTGTGAATTTCCGAAACTAATGTTACGAAATTTTATCCACTACCGCGCTTCCTACTTTAAAAGAGGAAAGTTGAACGACAAGTACCAAGCTAACATTTTTTATTTCTGGAAAATGTCACAGGGACTTTTTGAAATGGACCTCAAACTAGCAGTAATGGTCCAAAAAATTTAAATTGCCGCTCAAAATTTGCCACATCCAATTAGATAACAGTGTGAATTGTGATTGGACGGGCTTATTTCTTGTTTCGACTTTTTATTTCTAATTTCTGTAACGAGAACGCACAAAGCTTTATTTCCTATTTCTTCTGTCTTATTTCAAGCTCTTATTTCCTATTTCTGCCGATTATTTCTATTTCTTATTTCCTATTTCTTATTTCTTATTCCTGCGCAATGGGAACCGGGCCTTAGCTTAACCAATAATGTATACAAAAAATAAATCGGCCGATGTCTATTCAGAATTCGTCTGGTCCGACTATATAATTTCGTCACATTTGAGAAAATGCACCTTCCGACGTAATGCCGATAATAGGGTACTACTGTAACCAAGAGTACATAATGGGAAGAGTATGACATTCTTCCCATTGGCCAGCTTGGCAGCGCGGTAGATGCGTTGCACAATAACGGCCAAAAAAGGACCCAAACGGGACCCGGTCCCAAATGGGTACCTGGTACCCAAATGGGTACCTGGTACCCAAACGGGCCCTGCAGGTACCCAAACGGGCCCTCCAAGTACCCAAAAAGGACCCAGGTACCCAAACGGGACCCAGGTACCCAAATGGGACCCCAACGTATCTGATTGGCTGATTGGGGTACCCAAACGGGCCCTCCAGGTACCCAAACGGGATCCAGGTACCCAAATGGGACCTCTTTTCAAAACTAACAACCAATCAGATTGCAGCAGCTTTTAGCTCCGCCTACAATCTAGCTACCGTAATCCCGCGTGCAGCAGCATATGCGACGTTGCTGATAATGCTCTTTCTAGAATTTTTTAGTATTTTTCAGCCCCAAAGACTTATTAAAGGACATAAACAAAGTCTTTGTAAACTGATGGAACTTATTTGAAGTTAAAACGTTAAGAACGAAGTTAAAACTATTGTATATTTTTTAAAAATAACCGCTGTCAAAATGCTCACTCTTTGCCTTTTTTATGCCATTTTTCAGAAATATATAGGTATCTCAAATCAGCTGCGTCTTTGTTATTTGGGTCCTAAAAGAAGTCTTTAAGGCAGCAAGATGCTAAAAATTAATAAAAACAGCATTATTGGCTTACATACATATCAATTACATATGCTGCTGCACGCGGGAATACGGTAGCTTGATTGTAGGCGGAGCTAAAAGCTGCTGCAATCTGATTGGTTGTTAGATTTGAAAAGAGGTCCCATTTGGGTACCCGGGTCCAGTTTGGGTACCTGGGTCCAGTTTGGGTACCTAGAGGGCCAGTATGGGTACTCCAATCAGCCAATCAGATACGTTGGGGGTCCCATTTGGGTACCTGGGTCCCGTTTGGGTACCTGGGTCCCATTTGGGTACCTGGAGGGCCCCTTTGGGTACCTGCAGGGCCCGTTTGGGTACCAGGTACCCATTTGGGACCGGGTCCCGTTTGGGTCCTTTTTTGGCCGTTATTGTGCAACGCATCTACCGCGCGGCCTTGCTGGCCAATGGGAAGTGTCATACTCTTCCTATTATGTACTCTTGCTGTAACGTATACTACTACTGTATACTGCTCTCACTGAAACTTTTTCAGAAAACTCGCGGACACTTACAATCTAAATAAAGTGATTAGATCAATGGTTCAACCAAATGATGCTCCAAAGTAATGGGTCCAAATGTATCACCATTCTTGTGCCGATTAACAACACTAGACCTGCTCAGACTTAAGGGGGTAGTGTCGCGAAAGCAGTCGAATTTACGCGACTATAAAACTTTTTCACTGAAAGATAGGTCAGTGTTCTTTATATATTCTAAAAATATGTTTCAAGGCAAATATGTTTGCCAAGTTACAGCAAAATTGATGCAGCATAACGTTAGCAGTGAAGTCGCAAAGTCGGAAAAATCACTTTTTAAAAACCTATTCACATTCGATAATTTCGTCACAATTAAAAAACTTTTTGTTTAGATTCTTTACATAAAGCAAAAGCACATATGCTCTAGTTCATGCACACAAAATTTAGCGCAAATTGCTTGAGTGGTTGTGGAGTAATGCCTGTTTGAACTGTGAAACTGTGCCTTACTTGTAAAGTACTCACAGCAATAATGATAAATTGTAAAACAATTACACACTTATTTTGAAATCAAAAGAAAAACGAAGCTTCATTTTTCATTTTTCCTATTTGTGGCAAAAAATCGTGCGTCAAAACATTACATGTACTTCACAAGCTGGCCAATCTGATATCTGGCTTGATTTTTTGAACTTTTATGTCTCTATTGTGTGATGTCTGGCTCACAAATGGTGATTGGTTAAAAATATTGGTAAATATTGGTAGTCTAGTGTCTGGCAGTATTTATTTGACACCATATGGCATTTCACTAGTTTCTCAGTGAACGTACAATTTCAAAGCAAAAAGTTCTCATTTTGCTGCCTATGAGCAAAACTGCTTTGGCGACATTACCACCTTAATGCGCAAAAAATTGAGAGTCTATGCGGGCGTCTAAAATGCAAGATGAAACAGGCCAAGAGAGAACCAGCAACGACACATTAAATTAAGGATCAAGGGATCAATTTGAATTTAGTGTCACTGAAACCTTTCAAGCTGAAAACGATACTTAAAAGTTGTCTAACGCAAATGCGTCATTGGAGTTTTTACAATCAATTACTGGAATAAAAGCTTGAGAACTGACAACACTAATACTAATTTACGCCTGTTATGGGCAACTGATGGCAAAATCAAGTTTGAAAAGTCATCTAAACTGCCTAGTACATGACCAACGAGCCGTTAAATTTTGACGTTCAAAACAAAAAATCCAATAGATACGTAACATACATAATTAACGATAGGTATTTAAATCCATTGCTGAAGATTTTGCAGACACAAAACATCAGCACGAACAAACCCGCAATAAATGCTTTAGTATTTCCTATGTTTTCTCCTGTTGTGCCGTAGCACAATAGGTTTTTAATTTTGATTTGGGACAATAATATTGAGCTTGTGGTCCATCTTTTGTCAATGTGTTGTGTAATGTCCGTTTTAGTCCAACAGCGCGTGCAGTGTAGTTGTGTGGCTTGGTTTGGCTGGTGAATTAGCTCTGTACAGCTATTTATATTAACAAGGATATTCTACACAGCAACTTTCTCGAGGCCAGTCCGCACGCAATGGCGACTGTGGCTGAACAACAACACGAAGAACAAAATACCTAAATTAGAGAGAAGGCGGAAACGGAGATGAAATCGAAACTATGGACAGAGCAGAAAATGCTTATGGAGAAACGGAGAATAACAAAATGTTTACCCAACTTTAGTTAGCTAAAGTTGGCTATTTACGTAGCTAGAAAACGAAAGCTAGGTTACATTTACAGTGTTAATTCTCTGCATCGCTTGTATGCTTTGCTTGTAAATTCAGCTAAGCGATGGCTGCCTGATTTTTTCCTGTCGCTACCTCAGTAGCGACAGGACTTTACATTTGTTTTGCCCTACGTAAATTGCACGTCTTACATGTAATCACTGTGGCAAACTTGTGAGCGTGTTTGTGTGTAATTTTTCTGTAATGTGTGTGTGTGTGAGCTGGCCCAGGCGGCCAGCCAGCTAGCTTCGGTTTGTTGTTGCTAGCTAGCTTACTGTAGGGCCGAAATGGCAAAATTAGTCGTTTTCTATTGTTCTTTAAAGCCCTAAACATTATTTATTATTGACTGACGCTTCAATTATCGAAAACTAGGTAAAATGCATTTAATTACCTACTTCCAGAATTCTTCAAAACAAGCAGCAACAAAAAAGTCATCCCAAAACTAAGTAAAACGCACCTTGGCGGCAGTTTCAAACAGATGTATTCGAAAACAAGTGTTTAATCAGAAAAGTGTAGGTTATAGCACGATGTAGAGTGCACTCAGTAATTTATACGCACTGTTACGTGAAGCTCCAAGTGCATAAATGAGTGCGCGCAGCGCACGAGTTTATGCACGCGGGCTTTACGTGCCAGTGCAAATGATTGCTGAGTGCACGCTACAAAGTATTATAATGTACTTATGTTATAACTGTTTTGAATAACAGTGCAATAACTAATATGCACGCCTACAGCAGTGCTATAACTAACTTATACGGCACGCTGTGAATCTAGCAGCGTGCACTTAGTTATTGTCGTTAGTTATTGCACTGTTATTTCAAGACAGGTATGATATAATCGTAATTATATTGGCATAACAGTTTTATTGGTACGTCAAGTACGCCTTTGTTACAGTGTCGTTTATTCTGCAAGCTTCATGTTTAAGTAGGGGTTGCTGTGCAAAACTTAGTCAATCAGAGACTAATTTCGGGTGCATGAGCTAGACTGGAAGACTGAAACAGATTGCATTTACAACTGTGAGTCTTACTAGCTTATAGACGCAAATACGGACAAGTATAAACCAAACTTAAGCATTTTATAGCATGGTGTAAATTTGTAAGCCATAAATGCACCGTGTTTTTTTCGCAAACATCTTGATTTAATAGCTATGTACACAGAACATGCACTAACCGAACAGATATTTGTTTTTGCTAAGGCCCTGTGGTGGTTTGGTTCGTCGGAATTTGTGCCTTAGGTTGGGTAAATTCAAGGCATTCACACATCTTAAGCTGCAGAAACCTGGGGTGAGTTATCAGTCACGTCAGAAAACCATGTGTGGGTCGAATGAGGTAGACTTAGAGAAAAGAATAATATTTGGGGCTGACAGAGTTGGGGGTTCTGTTGGGTGCAGTTTTGTTAAGCATTCTCCAAGTCCACACAAAAGTTCCAGGCTCGATCCTCTACACCATTTTTTCTTTTTTCTTTCACAAAATAGGGAAATCCTTCTTCTGTTGAAAGAAAGATGATGCCCCAATTTAGAAAGAAGAAAGAAATGGAGGCGCCGGGAATCGAACCCGGGCCGCCTGCTTCGAAGTCAAGCATGCTAACCACTACACCACAGCCCCAGCGTCTCATAGGCCCTATCTCATCCCCCCTTCGAACATCCTTGCGACCCTGCAACGGTACTCGGTCGATACTCATGCTCCCGGGGCGAACCCGATGCCTCTTGGGCGGAGCACATTTACACGTAAGCCTACTTCAATCATACCACACTCAGGGTTTCCTGGCTCACCCGCAACCACAGGGTTTCTCTATCGACCCGGAGCGATTCTCAACCAATACCGAGGGTTTTCTCCGGTTCACCCCTAACCGAAACCGAGGGTTTTTCGGATTACCCATAACCGAGGGACCAATCAGAAAGAGACTATGTACACATCCATACAGCACACAGCACGAGTACCGTAAGGGTTGAAGTGCCAACCTCAACCCAGGGCATGGGGCTCCTAACCCACCTCCGAAGACGGTTCGGGGATAGGGCTGTCCTGAGGACCCGACCCTATCCTCTCCGTCCTGTCACGGTCGCCACCATGTTGTATAGAATGAGGATGCCCCAATTTAGAAAGAAGAAAGAAATAGAGGCGCCGGGAATCGAACCCGGGCCGCCTGCTTTGAAGTCAAGCATGCTAACCACTACACCACAGCCCCCGAGTCTCATAGGAACTAATTCTCATTTATTTACAACACTTCAACATAATTATTTAAAACTAAATTCGTAAAATTAACGTAAAATTTAGAAACGTTTTAAAAAAATACCGAAAAACTTTAGTAAAAGTTGAACTAATGTGAGCGACAGGTTAAACTTCCTTTGAAGGGATTTCTTCCAGCTGATGTCTATTCTACCGATTAGGTATATGTTGCACTGACTGTTGGTCCTGACTTCAATTATGCTGTGACCGTGGATCAAAACTCAATAAATTTTGCATAAAATTGCTGCTTGTTTATAATTTGGTTCTTGGCTGTGCAAGTCAATCTTCAATGAATGAATGAAAGTATTATAGTGATTAAATTCTTTCGCAGCCCCGGAACCTAACTGTTTCACTAACAGTATTACGGTAAATGTCGGGGGCATACATGTATGAGAGGAGGATGGGGGGGGAGACCCCCCAAAATCGAGGACCCGGGGGGGAGGGTCCCCAAAATTTGAGCAAAATTTAGAAAAAATATCTCTTTTTGGCGAAATTTTTAGAAAATGTTGCAAAATCTAGGGTATTTTTGGTCGATCTGGGGGGGAGGGTCTCTAAAATTTGGGCAAAATTTAGAAAAAATAGCACTTTTTGGCAAAATTTTTAGAAAATGTTGCAAAATTTAGGGTATTTTCGGTCGATCTGGGAGGGAGGGTCCCCAAAATTTGGCCGGAGAGGCCCCCCAAAATTTTGACCCTGTTACATGTATGGTCGGGTGTAAGCGTACGCAAACAAAGGATTTTTACCCCAATCCCCGCTATTTGCGCTATTTGCACTATTTTTGTGTGCAGCTTCAAACACGCTGCAGCCTCTTCTAGCTATCTTCGCTCCTACATGCTCCCGCACTTACATATACACTTATACCCCTCCCCCTTCCCACAACCCCAATCGATATTTCTCGAAGCCTAGAAATTACTTGAGTATCGATATTGAAGGTACCAAGAGTACATAATAGTGTCTCACTCTTTATAGAAGAAGAGTGAGACACTCTCCTTTCTGCCTGTGTTATAGCGCAGGCAGATGCGCTCGTCATTTCCAGCCCACATGTTGCCGTTTTATGCAACATGTGGGTAGCCAATCAGAAGCGAGCTTTGCTTCTGATTGGCTAGACGCCTGTGCACGTGCTCCAATCAGCACGCAGGCGGCCTCACGTGCTCCAATCAGCATCAGACAGACATGTCTTCTGTGGTTGCTATGGTTACTTGACTGCTGCCCGGAGCACGCGTCCAGCCAATCAGAAGCAAAGCTCGCTTCTGATTGGCTACCCACATGTTGCATAAAACGGCAACATGTGGGCTGGAAATGACGAGCGCATCTGCCTGCGCTATAACACAGGCAGAAAGGAGAGTGTCTCACTCTTCTTCTATAAAGAGTGAGACACTATTATGTACTCTTGAAGGTACTAAGTTTACTTTACAATCCACATAAAGGTAACTACGGTGTGTAATACACATGTTGGTCAAAATTTTCTTTTGACGAAAAGCTAGAAAATATTTTTTATTGCACTGAGTTAGAGCTGAGTTTCACTACAGTAAACTGTTTTTCTTATTTTTAAGGGGGTACAGCAAACATATACACATGAAACCACACCCTACTTGATTTCGCATACGTACAAATCACAAATGGAACTAATTAGTCAATATAAGAAAATCACCATCGGAGTGTACTTAATCATGTATAAATCAACTTGAAATCGCCCGCTGTTGCATGAAGCAGAATTTTAGAAAAACAAAAACCCCCAGACAAAGCAGTAAACACGTACAGAAAACTTTCCACACTGGTGAGTCCGCGGCTGTAGTTGTCGGCATAGGTGCACATGGGGGGGTAGGGGCGGGGTATCCACCCCCCCCCCTGAGGGGAGTCGGCACCCTTCCCTCAGACATCCGACACCCCCCCCCCTCAACCCCCCACCCCCCTCTGATGGCCAAGAAAGTGCCCCAAAATGGCGTAAAAAGTTGAAAAATTGCAAAAAAATTTCGCGAAAAAAGTACACCAAAAATGAGTTGAAAATCGAAAAATTCTGAAAATTTTTCGGCTGTCGCCGAAAAATGGCCAGAACTAGGGACCACCCCCCCTTCCACCAGGGGTCGGGCACCCCCCCCTCGCCGATTCACCCCGTGCATTTCTGGTTGTCGGTATCGTGGGGACGCTCTTCCGAAACGAGCTCGCCATTCCCTCCGAGCGCTAAATAAAACTAGATCTAAGATGATACCGATACCCTGTTTGCAATTCTAAAATCAATGTGTTGAACGTAGCAGCACTGAATTTCAAGTTAGCTGACATCGATCATTAACTAAAAATCTCATGAGATCTAACGATAAGAGTTCGATGCTAACGAACCCATTTCCGTCAGCATACGGACAGTAAACTACTTCTAGAGAGCGAGCAGATTAAAACTTAGTCAACTAGCCAAAAAAATCTGTACTAATAATTACTGTGAGTTATAACCTACAAATAGGCAAACTTGAGTTACTCAGTAACCATTGCTAGTGCTTTCGTAACTAACACTTATTGTGAGTTATGTAAACCAGGTAAGGCACTTTAACCATTTTGCATTCATAATCAATGAAAAACTAATTTTTTGTGCTACAATTTATTGTGCTAGTAAAAAACTACAAGCATTCCAATGACGACCGCGGTATTAATGGCGTCTGAACAATTAATTTCCTATTAGCAAGAGTACATAATAGGGAAGAGTATGACACTCTTCCCTATCCTAGCTAATCGGCCCGGACGATGCTCCGGCCGAAATAGCGCTTTTACGCCTTGATTTCAGGGGGGGGTACCCCCCCCTCGAATCATGACATGTCTTGATTTCAGGGGGGGGACCCCCCCCCTCAAATCCGGGAAGTGTCTTGATTTCAGGGGGGGGTACCCCCCCCTCGTTTCAGCACACTGCCAGCGCAAATTCGGTGGTGTCTTGATTTCAGGGGGGGGTACCCCCCCCCTCGTTTCAGCACACTGCCAGCATGAAATCTATGGTGAGCTGGTAACGTGCTGAAACGAGGGGGGGTACCCCCCCCCCCGAAATGAAGACATCACCGTGGCAGTGTGCTGAAACCAGGGGGGGGCACCCCCCTGAAATCAAGACACCACCGATTTCGAGCTGGCAGTCTGCTGAAACGAGGGACCCCCCCCCTGAAATCAAGACACTTCCCGGTTTTGAGGGGGGGGTCCCCCCCCTGAAATCAAGACATGTCATGATTCGAGGGGGGGTACCCCCCCCCCTGAAATCAAGGCGTAAAAGCGCTATTTCGGCCGGAGCATCGTCCGGGCCGATTAGCTAGGATAGGGAAGAGTGTCATACTCTTCCCTATTATGTACTCTTGCTATTAGCTACAGGATGCGAGTTACCGACCTGGTAACTTCTATGAATGTTGGAATATACGTCTGATAACAAATTTTAAACTAAATATATTGACGATGTGACGCAGCCCAATAATTGACTTTCTGTTCCAAACCGATGTAACTGACGCAGAAGTGTTTAGTCACGTGTTTCTATGTTTTTGTCCTTTTTACATCTCGATACAGCAGAGTAAGGACACAAGTTGTAGGTACGTAATCTCAGGCCTTGAAAATCCGTGCCATGTAGATGCTGTTTCATCCACATTTTATATTAATTTATTAGGATTGTATTCTAAAGTGTTACTGCTAAAAATAGCCTTAGCGGACCGGGGGGGCGAGAATGGTATCGGTTTGGAAATGGCCAAAATCTTGGCCGAAAAAGAAGCCATAGTGGTAATCTGGGGCAGGATTCGATGAAGTCGCCTTGAAATCAGCCATCAGTCTGTCGGCTCTAAAACGGCCACAAGGGGGATTCGGTTAACGTCTGCGATGTCAGTGATCGAAATCCAAGTCTATCCAGTAAGACTGACTGGTCTCAAATCCGTTTCAACGCTTCTCTGTTAAGGAGCATACTCATCTGGCGTTTTCTCCCCCTTACTTCCTGTGGTTTTTCCCTCAAGTATAGCAAGAGTGCAGAACAAGAAGAGATGAAAAACACTCGTCCATTCCCTGGCAGGGGTCGGAACTACAACCTGCGACCATTAACTCCAAAAACAGGCCACGGAATTGGACCATAGTACCACTCCACAGAAACTGCACCCCGGTACAAAACGTGGCAGGGGGACCCCCCCCCCACAAAACCGTACCCCGGTCCAAAACGTGGGGGGTACCCCTCACAAATCAGACCCTAGGTGGTCAAAAACGTGGGGGGGGGGGTACCCCCCCCACAAATCTGGAAGTCCCCCGGTCCAAATCTTGGGGGGGTAACCCCCCACAAATTGAGACCCCGGTCCAAATCTCGGGTGCCCCAGATTGACCCGGCTGAAATGACCTAGTGACCATCGCCAAAAATTTTTGCTCAAAATGCACTTTTCGGCCAATCTGTGCCCGTCGGGGCCTCAACTCTCTGGCGTGGGGGGCCGACCCCTAAGTAGAACACGATCGATTTCGTTCGATTCTTTTTGTTTTTATTATTCGCAAACATCCAAGGGAACCCCTTGCCTTAACAAAAATTTTTGGTAATGGATTGGTCTGAAAACTCTCTTTGATCTAGGTCCAAATGGATCACAAACGTTTTAGTTTGTGCCCGTCTGGGGATCGAGACCCGTCACCTAGGGGGTTAACGGAAAGTTCATCAATTGATTTTTTGTTGGGTAATTTTACCTCCTGAAAACGAATTTTGATCTCCATGTTACGCCCGCAAAAAGCTGTGCGACCGTCTTCCTCCAGAAAACCGAGAGGTCCAATTTTTTGAATTTGAGATTTTGACGTCCCCAGGGGTAATTTGGGCATTTTCTGGCATTTTCGAAAATATATTTTTAGATTTTTTTTTTAAATTTTTTTTTTGATTCAATTCTAGAAAAAATTCTGAAAAAAGTCAAATTTTTTAAAATTTTAAATTTTTTTAAAATTAAAAAAAAATTTAAAAATGTATTTCTCGAAATGCCCAAAATGCCCAAATTTCCCTTGGGGACGTCAAAATCTCGAATTAGAAAATTGGACCCCCTGGCTCAAGAGGGGGAGGCGGTCGCACAGGTTTTTGCGAGCCTTACACACAATAATGGAGCTCAAATTCGTTTTCAGGAGGTAAAAATTACCTGGAGAAAACAAAAAGATCCGAAGTGTTGAAAAATTTGCCCATTTTAACCCCCTAGGTGTAGGCAGTACGGAAAAATGTCCAGACGGGCACAAACTTAAAACGCTTGTCGGATCCGCAATTTGGGAACTGAAAATCACCCATAGAAAAAAATTCAAAACCAATCCATTACGCAAAAATTTTTCAAGTTCACAAAGGGGGGACCCTTGATGTTTCAAATAATCAAACAAAGCATTCGAGAAAAACGAATACAAATAAAAGAGTTATACCTGGCCTTGCAGGGGTCGGCAGACCCATAAGCCAAAAGTTGAGGCCCAGCAGCCCCAACAGGGCACAGATTGGCCGAAAAACTGCATTTTGAGCAAAATTTTGGCGATTTGGCATTAGGGTCCATTTTCTTCCCAGACCGGGGTCCAAAATGTGGGGGGGGGGGGGGGACCCCCCCCCAAGATTTGGACCGGGGTCCAATTTGTGGGGGGGGAACCTCCAAGATTTGGACCGGGGTCCAATTTGTGGGGGGGGGGGGTACCCCTCCCACGTTTTGACCACTAGGGTCTGATTCGGTGGGGGGGGGGGACCCCCCCCACGTTCTGGACCGGGGGTTGGGTTCGCGGGGGGGTAACCCTGGCAAAGTTTTGGACCGGGGTCCAGTTTTGTGGGGCGGTACCAGGGCCTCCAATTCGCGGCCTGTTTTTGGAGTTAATGGTCTCAGGTCGTAATTCCGACCCCGGCCCAGGAATTGGCCCAGTGTCATACTCTTCTTATTATGCACTCTTTAGTATAGGTATAGTTTCAAGAAAACTAGTGGCCAAATAGATATTTTTTTGCATGAAGTACGTTGGGGTCATTTCCAGATCATAAGAAAAAGTTAGCCGAAACAATACTGTTTGCCGTAACAATTCGGAAGATGTTTTGTATCTGTTGTAGTGTTGTATGACTGTTGTGATGGCTGCGCCTTTTCAGGTTTGCCTTACTTACCCTTAGATTAGGCTTCAGGCTTAGGCATCTTTTTCTTCTCTGATCACCCACTTAAGGTACCTGAAATTTGTGTTTGTACCCATCCATATGTTCTTGAGGGCAAATATAAACCGGACTATATGGTGTTTGTTTGTCCGTAAGCAAAACGACTGATGAATTGCGGCTAAAACTTGTTGATTGTAATGGTTGTTTTTTGGTGAGGTACGCTTCATATGAAGCAGTGTAAAATGTTTGAAAATCCTGAGATTAGACTCGTGCCTTGGAATTGATTTAGATTGTAGCCTTAGTCATTTGTCATTAGTCCTTGTTCTTAATTGAACAAGTAGGCCCCAAAAGGGGCAAGGTTCCTTCTCCAAGTGTCTACCTTTCATCTACATATTATTTTCATAGGTACCGGCGTACAATGAGTACCCTACTCTACTACTACCTAATTTAACTAATTTACGTACAAAAATATTGCTTCAGGATGTTAAGCATCCTGCTGCAATGAACCATTCGGTTCGAAAGCTACGCCTTGATCTGAGCATAAGAGCTCTAAGAAGCTATAAACAATGTTTTTCAGCGGTACTTATATACTGCTGGTGAAACATTACGGTGCCGAGTTATTTGCAATGTGTACTACATTATTATAACACTACATACATCGATTATTGATTTTCATGCATATACGCAGCCAAAAAAAGCAGGCAGCTCCCAAGCTGAAAATACACACAAAACATATTGACTATGCAGCCTGCTCAGCAGCATTTAACGCTGTGAGCAGTTAGTTTCAAAACAATAGTTCTTTCTCTAGAAGGAACAAAAAGTGTCTCTAAGGTTAAGCTAGTGCATGAACGCAATGAAACAGTAGTCATAAGCTTTTGCATAAATGTTTATGAGTTTTAGTGCAATTCGATCGAACTGGTCAAACCTCATATTGAAGAATTTTTGGTCCTTTACCTTTTACAATTTTTTTTGCGAAGATTTCCATGACTCATTAAGCGCCTCTTCTGTCGCCGATCGCTTTAGATTCTACTGTTAAACCTTGAACCGGGGGACTAATGCAGTTATGGAGAAATGCGCGGAGCGCTCGCAAAGATTTTGACCGTCGCCTAAACGTCCCAGTTCAGAGAATAACGCCTAGCTTCGAGCTAGGTTTTTACAAGCTAGTCGCTTGAAAATCACTCAATTGACAGGTCCGTTCCGCCACAGGCGAATGGCAAAACCACAAAGCCTACAAGGCCCGACTACGGCCGGCAACTAACTAACTAGGCTACACTAAACTAGCCTTAGAACACAGTATCTGAAAAGAGGGATTTACTGACACGGAAAAGCAACGAGATATCAAAAACAGAGCAGGGGGCAGTAATTTAGAATAAAAACATGATGAAGAGAGAAGAATTCACGAATTTTAAAATGCACCAAGCGCCTCAAAAACGGTCCCTAAGTTTTATGCGTGAAATGTACCCATTCTGTGGAATTTAGTGCTCCGAGAGAGAGGGGAAAAACCGACCGTACTTCGTCGGATGAGCCAAGAGTCTCACACTAAGGGAAGCGAGAATTATAACGAAATCAATTTAGGAAACTGTCGGAGTTCTTCCCTTCAATTTCCAGTAACAAATATAAAGGCCCTACTGCGTGTGTATAATTTTCCAACAATTTGGCAATGCAGCGATGTAGAATTTAAACAGCAGAATTTAGAATTTCTGTAAACATGATGAAGAAACTTTAGCTCCTGGCTTGGCTTGCTGCCACGTGGCACTTTTTCGTCAGCAATGGCAATGTAAAGCCAGTGCCTCATGTGATCTCTACACAAAAGAGAAGCGCTAACATGATGAAATAAACATTGCCAAACTGCGTTTTTGATGTGCGTGCGTTGATTGTGTGAATTTTGGATATAAAGAGACTATAGCCTAGTTCATACTAATCCGGAAGTGTCCGTAGTTGTCCGTGTCCGAGTCTGTGTCCGTGTCCGGAAGGTTGTCCTTAGCATTTGTCCGTGTCTGTGTCCGTAAGCAGCATTAATTCATAGTTCTACGGACACTCTACGGACAATGGGTATGCATATAAAATAACGCCTATACATTCTGCAGCGTACCAAACGTGTGACAATGCAACCTTCAAAAAATCAATAAAAACGTTCTAAGCACACTAAAATGCTGCTACTGAGCTCATATTAGTAACAATTTAATAAAATTTTGCAACCTGCGGAGCAATTTTATGTATACGCAAACACACGTGATTAGTAAAGCTTTCATTTGATTGGTTGGTTGCTTACGGACACGGACAAAAGTTGAACTGAATTCAACTTGACTTCCGGACATCCGGACAGCCTTTACGGACACTCTCGGACAACTTGTTACGGACATCCGGACAACTGTGAAGGGGGGGCCGAACCCGCGGAGCCAGCAAAAAAAAACACACACAAACACAAGAAGTATTCCGGCGTTTCCTTTTCATGTGTTTGTTCTTTTGTTGTTACGTTTAGGAGTTTTGTCGCTTCCGCCCAAAAGAGAAGACAGGAGGGAAAGAAACCGACGGACCCCACCCCACCATTTCCCACCTCCGTTCTCTTTTCCCAAACCAACACCAAACATCCAATAGATAGCGGTTCTAGTTGTGTAGGGTGTCGTGTCGGTGTGTCGTGTGTAGAGTAGTTTAGGTGGTAGTGTCAAGAGTTTTGTTAGGTAAATGGACTTTTTTTTATTGTTTTGGTGTGTGCTGGTTCAAATAATATCCCTCTTTCTTTTTTCTCCTTGGGCGGAGAGACATAAAACAAAAAAGCAAGCAAAACAGAGGCAAGCTTTAAAAAAAATGTAATGTTATAACGAACAATTTTTTGCCACAAATAAGAAAATAAAAATGAGGTTCGTTTTTCTTTTGATTTCAAAATAAGTGTCTAAATTTTTCACAATTTATATTATTGCTGTGAGTACTTTACAGGTTACGCACTGTTTCACAGTTCAAAAAGCATTACTCCAAACCATCAAGAATTTGCACAAAATTTTGTGTGTTTAAATAGAGCATATGTGCTTTTACTTTGTGTAAAGAATCTAAAAAAAAGTTTCTTAATTGTGAGAAATTATCGAATGTGAATAGGTTTTCAAAACGTCCCATTTTTCCGACTTTGCGACTTCACTGCTAACTGTATGCTGCATAAATTTTTCGAACTGTTTGAACTTGGGAAAATATTTGCCTTAAAACGTTTTTTTAGAATATATAAAGAACAAATAACCTACCTTTCACTAAAAAGTTTTATAGTCGCGAAAAATCGACTGCTTTCGCGACACTACCCCCTTAATTCACAGTTGTCCGGATGTCCGTAACAAGTTGTCCCAGAGTGTCCATAAAGGCTGTCAGGGAATCGGATGCCCGGGAAGACAAGTTGAATTCAGTTCAACCTTTGTTCGATACCAAAAACAACCAACCAAACAAATAAAAAAGCTTTATTAATCACGTGTGTTTGCGTATACAGAAAATTTCTCCGCAGGTTGCAAAATTTTATTAAATTGTTCGTAATATGAGCTCAGTAGCGGCATTTTAGTGTGCTTAGAACGTTTTTATTGATTTTTTGAAGGTTGCATTGTCACACGTTTGGTACGCAGCAGAATGTATAGGCGTTATTTTATATGCATACCGATTGTCCGTAGAGTGTCCGTAGAACTATGAATTAATGCTGCTTACGGACAGAGACACGGACAAATGCTAAGCACAACCTTCCGGACACTGACACAAACTCGGACACGGACAACTACGGACACTTCCGGATTAGCATTAACTAGGCTATAGTCTCTTTATATCCAAAATTCACACAATCAACGCACGCACATCAAAAACGCGGTTTGGCAATGTTTTCTTCATCATTTTAGCGCTTCTCTTTTGTGTAGAGATCACGTGAGGCACTGGCTTTACATTGCCATTGCTGACGAAAAAGTGCCACGTGGCAGCCAAGCCAGGAGCTAAAGTTTTTTAATCATGTTTATAGAAATTCTAAATTCCACTCTTTAAATTCTACATCGCTGCATTGCCAAATTGTTGGAAGATTATACACACACAGTAGGGCCTTTATATTTGTTACTGGAAATTCAAGGGAAGAACTCCGACAGTTTTCTATCTAAATTGATTTCGTTATAATCCCCGCTTCCTTTAGTGTGAGACCCTTGGCTCATCCGACGAAGTACGGTCGGTTTTTCCCCACACACTCGGAGCACAAAATTCCACAGAATGGGTACAATTCACGCATAAAACATAGAGACCGTTTTTGATGCGCTTGGCGCATTTTAAAATTCGTAGTTCTTCTCTCTTCATCATGTTTTTATTCTAAAATACTGCCCCCTGCTCTGTTTTTGATATCTCGTTGCTTTTCCGTGTCAGTAAATCCCTCTTTTCAGATACTGTGTTCTAAGGCTAGTTTAGTGTAGCCTAGTTAGTTAGCTGCCGGCCGTAGTCGGGCCGTGTAGGCTTTGTGGTTTTGCCATTCGCCTGTGGCGGAACGGACCTGTCAATTGAGTGATTTTCAGGTGACTAGCTCGTAAAAACCTAGCTCGAAGCTAGGCGTTATTCTCTGAACTGGGACGTTTAGGCGACGGTCAAAATCTTTGCGAGCGGTCCGCGCATTTCTTCATAACTCCATTAGTCCCCCGGTTCAGGGTTTAACAGTAGAATCTAAAGCGATCGGCGACAAAAGGGGCGCTTAATGAGTCATAGATATCTTCGCAAAAAAAATTGTAAAAGGTAAAGGACCAAAAATTCTTCAATAGATACGAGGTTTGACCTTTCAATCGAATTGCACTAAAACTCATAAACAGTTATGCAAAAGCTTATGACTACTCTTTCATTGCGTTCATGCACTAGCTTAACCTTAGAGACACTTTTTGTTCCTTCTAGAAAGAACTATTGTTTTGAAATACTGCTCCACGTTAAATGCTGCTGAGCAGGCTGCATAGTCAATATGTTTTGTGTGTATTTTCGCTTGGGGCTGCCTGCTTTTTTTGGCTGCGTATATGCTGAATCATATCATGTATGAAAAAAAAAAAAAAAAAAAAAAAAAAAAAAAACATTGTTTATAGCTTCTTAGAGCTCTTATGCTCAGATCAAGGCGTAGCTTTCGAACCGAATGGTTCATTGCAGCAGGATGCTTAACATCCTGAAGCAATATTTTTGTACGTAAATTAGTTAAATTAGGTAGTAGTAGAGTAGGGTACTCATTGTACGCCGGTACCTATGAAAATAATATGTAGATGAAAGGTAGACACTTGGAGAAGGAACCTTGCCCCTTTTGGGGCCTACTTGTTCAATTAAGAACAAGGACTAATGACAAATGACTAAGGCTACAATCTAAATCAATTCCAAGGCACGAGTCTAATCTCAGGATTTTCAAACATTTTACACTGCTTCATATGAAGCGTACCTCACCAAAAAACAACCATTACAATCAACAAGTTTTAGCCGCAATTCATCAGTCGTTTTGCTTACGGACAAACAAACACCATATAGTCCGGTTTATATTTGCCCTCAAGAACACATGGACGGGTGCAAACACAAATTTCAGGTACCTTAAGTGGGTGATCAGAGAAGAAAAAGATGCCTAAGCCTGAAGCCTAATCTAAGGGCAAGTAAGGCAAACCTGAAAAGGCGCAACCATCACAACAGTCATACAACACTACAACAGATACAAAACATCTTCCGAATTGTTGCGGCAAACAGTATTGTTTCGGCTAACTTTTTCTTATGATCTGGAAATGACCCCAACGTACTTCATGCAAAAAAATATCTATTTGGCCACTAGTTTTCTTGAAACTATACCTATACTCAAGAGTGCATAATAAGAAGAGTATGACACTGGGCCAATTCCTGGCAGGGGTCGGAATTACAACCTGCGACCATTAACTCCAAAAACAGGCCACGAATTGGACCATAGTACCACCCCCACAAACTGGACCCCGGTCCAAAACTTGGCAGGGGTACCCCCCCACAAACCCGACCCCGGTCCAAAACGTGGGGGGGGTACCCCCCCCCCCCCACAAATCAGACCCTAGTGGTCAAAACGTGGGGGGGTACCCCCCCCCCCCACAAATTGGACCCCGGTCCAAATCTTGGGGGGGGTACCCCCCCCACAAATTGGACCCCGGTCCAAATCTTGGGGGGGGGTACCCCCCCACATTTTGGACCCCGGTCTGAAAATGGACCCTAGTGCCAAATCACCAAAATTTTGCTCAAAATGCAGTTTTCGGCCAATCTGTGCCCTGTTGGGGCTGCTCAGCCTCAACTTTTGGCTTGTGGGGTTGCCGACCCCTGCAAGGCCGGGTACAACCTATTGTATTCGTTTTTCGGGATGCTTTTGTTGCTTATTTGCAACATCAAGGGGCCCCCCTTGTGAACTTGAAAAACTTTTGGTTATGGATTGGTCTGAAAACTTTTTTCTATGGGTGATTTAGGTCCCAAATTGCGGATCCGACAAGCGTTTTAGTTTGTGCCCGTCTGGACTTCCGTACTGCCTCACCTAGGGGGTTAAAATGGGCAAATTTTTCAACACTGCGGATTCTTTGTTTTCTGGGGTAATTTTACCTCCTGAAAACGAATTTGAGCTCCATTATTGTGTGTACGGCTCGCAAAAACCTGTGCGACCGCCTCCCCTCTAGAGACCCAAGGGGTCCAATTTTCTAATTCGAGATTTTGACGTCCCCAGGGGAAATTTGGGCATTTTGGGCATTTCGAAAATACATTTTTAAATTTTTTTTTAATTTTAAAAAAATTTAAAATTTTAAAAAATTTGACTTTTTTTCAGATTTTTTTCTGGAATTGAATCAAAAAAAAATTTAAAAAAAAAATTAAAAATGTATTTTCGAAATGCCCAAAATGCCCAAATTACCCCTGGGGACGTCAAAATCTCGAATTAGAAAATTGGACCCCTTGGGTCTCTGGAGGGGAGGCGGTCGCACAGGTTTTTGCGAGCCGTACACACAATAATGGAGCTCAAATTCGTTTTCAGGAGGTAAAATTACCCCAGAAAACAAAGAATCCGCATTGGTGAAAAATTTGCCCATTTTAACCCCCTAGGTGAGGCAGTACGGAAGTCCAGACGGGCACAAACTAAAACGCTTGTCGGATCCGCAATTTGGGACCTAAATCACCCATAGAAAAAGTTTTCAGACCAATCCATTACCAAAAATTTTTCAAGTTCACAAGGGGGGACCCTTGATGTTTCAAATAATAACAAAAGCATCCAGAAAAACGAATACAATAGGTTGTACCCGGCCTTGCAGGGGTCGGCAACCCCACAAGCCAAAAGTTGAGGCTAGCAGCCCCAACAGGGCACAGATTGGCCGAAAACTGCATTTTGAGCAAAATTTTGGCGATTTGGCACTAGGGTCCATTTTCAACCGGGGTCCAAAATGTGGGGGGTACCCCCCAAGATTTGGACCGGGGTCCAATTCGTGGGGACCCCCCCCCAAGATTTGGACCGGGGTCCAATTTTGGGGGTACCCCCCCCCACGTTTTGACCACTAGGGTCTGATTTGTGGGGGGGGGGTACCCCCCCACGGTTTGGACCGGGGTCGGGTTTGTGGGGGGGGGTACCCCTGCCACGTTTTGTACCGGGGTCCAGTTTGTGGGGGTGGTACTATGGTCCAATTCGTGGCCTGTTTTTGGAGTTAATGGTCGCAGGTTGTAATTCCGACCCCTGCCAGGAATTGGACGAGTGTCATACTCTTCTTATTATGCACTCTTGCTATACTTGAGGGAAAAACCACAGGAAGTAAGGAGAAAAACACAGATGAGTATGCTCCTTAACAGAAAAGCGTGAAACGGATTTAAACCAGTCAGTCTTACTGATAGACTTGATTTCGATCACTGACATCGCAGACGTAACCGAATCCTTTGTGGCCGTTTTGAGCCAACAGACTGATGGCTGATTTCAAGGCGACTTCATCGATATCCCAAATTACCACTATGGCTTCTTTTTCGGCCAAGATTTTGGCCATTTCCAAACCGATACCATTCGCCCCACCGGTCACTAAGGCTACCTTTAACAGTAACACTTTAGAATACAATCCTAATAAATTAATATAAAATATTCATAAAACAGCATCTACATAGCACGGATTTTCAAGGCCTGAAATTACATACCTACAACTTGTGTACTTACTCTGCTGTATCGAGATGTAAAAAGGACAAAAACATAGAAACACGTGACTAAACACTTCTGCGTCAGTTACATCGGTTTGGAACAGAAAGTCAATTAGGTACATGATCGGAAGAACATGACATTGAGAACTGCATAATGTGATTTAATGTGCATTTGCCGAAAATTGAGGCGAGTATGCCTAAAAACTGATTACTATAAACTAAATTGTTTTTTTGTTTTTTTTACGCCCAAAGGTGTTCGAGCACTTTTTTGCGCACAGATTCACCTCTTCCTTGTGTTGAAGTTATACCAGGCTACGAGTAGTAACTTCAATACAAGAGTATTCCTAAGCTACCGAATGGGGGGAGCTAATATTTATTACTTACTATATACATAGTATTAGGGGTTTTTAAGGATAACTTTAGGGCGAGTTTTGAGACCTGACTTCCGATCCCGCTAACGGGGTTACCGCAAGCGGGGTACAGTCGTGAGTGTCTCAGTCTAATATTTTAATAAAATGTTTTATTTTGTTGTAGGTAGTAGTTTGCCGCTTTAGTCGTTGTAGTGGTAGTAGTTGCTGCTGCTGTAGTAATTGTAGTCGTTGTAGTGGTAGTAGTTGGTAGATGTTGCTGCTGCTTTAGTCAGCTTTCTCTTGGATACATCACTTTGGAGTCAAATTCGTCCTGAGCCATCAGCCATGAGCCATGTGCGCTCTTAGCCAATTGTAAATATGTACCTACGTAGATACTAGGCTCAATATATTCCCAGGCAGTGGTTCCATTCTATGATTTAATAGTCATCAAGAGTATATACATAGTAGACGTAGAACTCCATATGTAGCAATCTTTTAGGAAATGTGAAATATAAGTAACTCCAATAAAGAGTACATAATAGGAGGAGTGTCATACTTTCCCCTATTCCTACTCTTGCTAATACTAGTAAGTAACGTCCTAGATTTTGGTACTAGCAGCCGGTCCTGGTACCTTTCCTTCAATAGATCTGCTCCAACGATAACAGCCAGGAACGCAAGCCCGCAGTGCCCCGACAATGGTCAGCCAACAGATGTGACCAAGCTGGGCCAGAAAAACAAACGGAACCAGACAATTGCGGCCAAACAATTTCAGAGACTCTGAAATGTAAAGTAAACTTAGGGGTTGGGCCTATTCCTTTATCGGACTAAAGGGTTAACGATACCTAATCGGACTAAACGGTTTAAAAAATAAGCTTAAAAATGTCATTCCAAACCTCCGGATTAAACGGACTTAACTTTTAGCGCACTGCTTTTTAATTGGACTAAACGGACTTAACTATGAACGGTAAAGTTAAGCGTGCATGTTAAATCCATTTAGTTCAGTGGTAGTTTTGGAATGGGGTCAGACTAAAATTAAGCCGCTGACTTATTTTAACCCGTTTAGTCCGTTTAGTCCGATTTGGCGTTCCTAAACTTCAGACTATAAAAAGTCCAGTCCGTCTAATCCGGTAAAGGAATAAGCCCCCCATGCCCATAGATATGCTTGAGTTTATTGCATTTATTGTATAGGCTTCTAAAAGATGTTCTAATCTTTGATTTGCAAAATAGACAATTGTAAAAGGACAAAAATGAAGACATGTTATGACTTATGACCGCTAATGCACTGTTTATACTTGTCCTTAAGGAGACAGGGACAGGGACAAGGACAATTTTCGGTCAGCTGCAGTGGAGAATCGGTGTTTAGTGTCATTCGGTTACGTGGATTTCTTGGTGATGCTCAAGGACAAAACTATAGGGGCAAGGACAAGTACCAATTTGACCGGGCTTAATGAAATGTGCACAAACAGACAAAAAGGCAAGAATAGGGTCAAATCGGCATTCTGAACATTTACGATGCTTGCTTACCTGAACAAGACATAACTGATTCTCAGTTACTTAACAACAGATCATAATCACGCAAAAGTTAAATCTACCTCCTCAAGATTAGCATACAGATTGAAGCTTGCGTCATCAGCTAATGCTTGACTGCCTTTACAAATCAATTACAGATGCTTGTCAATTAGCAAATTCAGTGCGTGCGAATCACCCATAAACATTTAATTTAGAAACGGCATCATAAATTCAGTCGTCACAGTTTCAATTTCAGATAAATAAAACATCGGTGGTCGGTTCTGTTCGAGAATCGCTCATTATGCAACTGAATTTTCAGTCAATTCAATAGTCAATATTAAAAGCCAATATGTAACCGAACTTTTGGTCAACTAAAATAGTCTATGAAAATAACCTAGTCCTAAGGAAAATCGTAGCATCATGCGTGAGCTTGTGAAACGCCCCAGTCAGTCCCACAGTGAAAGTGAAACGTTCAGCGACAAATCTCTGGCTGATCTTGTTCGAGAAACTGTTGCCGCTTGCACCTATTTAGCCTTGTTTGACGCAGACTCAAGTGACGGCGCCCCTCCACCCATCTAAATTACTTAGTCCCTGGCCTACTTAAGCTAACTTCTCAATGCACTATTGTAGCAAAGAGCTACCTCAACAAATTCCAACATCCTACTGAATAAAGACTAAGGAGAAGGACACAGCGGAGCCAATAATAACACAAACAACTAATTTTTATTAATAATAATATTCTATCGAACCTGACAAAAAAGTTAGAGTATTTACAGAAAAACTGATTTCACCAACAAGTCTCAAACAACCAACCAACAACCACGGCTACAGTAAACATAAACAATGGCTAGACCAGTTCACACACGAAACTACGTACACAAGTCACAAGCCATTACTCTAACAGTCACTCTTTTACACATTCAAACATTGCATTCTGGCAAAAATGAAAATTTCAAATTTTTTTACATTTTATTGAAAACTAAAAAGACTGACCAAAAAATGCTAAATCTGAGACAAAACAGGTGGCGCGATTTTTGTGACTCCTCGATGTACTCTTGAGGCCCACAATTGTTCTTTTCGTAATGAAATCGCGGATGTTTCTTTTTATCTCAGTGTCCAGAAATTTTTGGTCAGACTTTAGTTGAATACAGAGAGATAGAGAGATAAAAATTGTTTGAGACGTATACAAAGCTTTTTCGAAAATTTCGGAGTTTTATACAAAAAATATGTTTAACTCAACTAAAACGAACTATTGGTTCCAAAACTACTGTGTAAGCTTCACTATTAAAATATGAAAGTACATTACACACATACACATTACAATCAAAAACAAGAATAAATTAACAGAAATTCCATTATACATAACTATAAATGGCAATATTTATCCGGTATAATTATGAAAATTGCTTTTGTGATTACTGTTCACAAGTAACTGTAAGCTTACAGTAAGAACGGACATTCGTACGTACAACTTTTGACACGCGATAGGAATAAATAATGGAACTTCTAAGAGTCGATTCATACTTCAACTTATGTCCGTTCGCCAACAAAATACTATATAGTAACGCCACAAGGTGATTTTATTCACTAATATAATAGTAGCGTGATTTCATTATTTTGCCGGCAACCGGATATGCAACTGTAAGTATGAATAGACCCTTATACTGGAATACTGACAGATTAAAAACATTAATTACAAAAAAACATGCGGTAAAATGTCAGTAAAACTGAACTCTGAAGACATAAAATAACAAAATTTCACTGTAACAAAAATGAAATTTCCTGAAAAAATGCACGCATAAAATGCAAGCAGATGTTTGTGCTAAACATCTAAAATTGATATTTTTTTAGAAAAAACGAAAAAAAACAGAAAAAAGAGAATTCATTAAATACTGCGACAGAAAGCCTCGAGATGAACACTACATAATATCCAGTCGGAAAAAGCCTATTCACACTCTTGCAAGAAATTTCAGGAACGACGTTTTCTTAAAATAAATCATGACGAGTAAAATATTAATAAAGTTATAATTTGTAACTTGTCAGTGTGCATTTGCGTAAACTTGTAAATTCTGTTCGAAAGCACATAATTCATGAAAACCTAATGAAATCGAATCGGACATCTGACGGCTGCAGTAAAAATAGATCATAGATGGCAAGTCGTACTAAGAGCACACAATAACTGTGTCGAATGCCAGATAACAGTTTATGACACATTATAATGTACTCTTGCTACCTCCCAAGCTGATGTTATACGAAATTCTAAGTGCAAAAATTCGCCTGTTTGCGCAATCATGACCAAATGTAAAACTGCCAAAAACATTACAGTCAAAAAGTGAGCAATGGTACTGCATTTCACACGGAAAAAACACAAAACAGCGACTAAATATTGATATAATTTAAAATATTACATAAAAAAGATCAAATAATTTGAAACTGACACTTTAAAAAACAATAACTGCAAATACCATTTTGTAAATGTCAATTGAAAATTCACTGTGAAGCTTGAAATTTACAGGAAAACGTACAATTATGACACTCCAAACACAAAACACAGTATAACATAATAATATTATAATCAGACAAAAAATTTATACAGAATGGAAAACACAAAAAATAATGAATCGACTAAATTTCCTAATTGGCATTGCAAACAAATTAGGGCACAATACTCATGGCATTATAACTATAAAGGTACAACACTGTACTGTATACAAAGTAACTGGCTTAAATCTAAAACTTTTTTGTGAAACCAAAACCAAATAGTAAAAACAGTTTTTAAAATAAAAAAAACTTGTATATTTTCTAGTAAAAAAAATGTGAAAGCGGAGAACAATCAATATTCTATCACACACAGAAACACTAAAGATTTAGAGTAAACCAAAAAAACTAAGGTTTATCTTCATATTTTCACTCGAAAAAGATAAATTAAGCCAGCCAGACAATCGAGTAACAAGCAAAACTTGAAATTTAAAACAAAATGGAAAAAGTTTAAAATATTAATAATAATTAGTTACATATTAGTAAATTCACAGCATTATTAAAATTATCTCAGTGTGCTATTACATTATTACAAGCACGAGTCAAATTAAAATAAGATTACTGACAATAATTAAACTCAAAATCAACAATATTTCATATTTTTCATTTTATTTTTTACATAAACATCGCATAAATTTGACCTGAGCTTGTATGTGAGTTTCAAAAACAAAAAACTGTACAAAACTAATAAAAAAATCAGTCACGCTTAACCACCGATCATTTTGTACATGGCTTGGATTTCGTCCTTGAAGTGTTCTCTCAGCTGCGGGCGCTTTGACTTGAGAGTGGGCGTCAGTAGGTTGTTTTCCACTGAGAACATTTCGTCGCAGAGATGGATATCTTTCACCTAAAACAGAATTAATAAGACTAAAAAAACTATAAACTTTCCGTTTTGGAAAGATCACGCGTAGCCTGGTGTGGTTTCATAACAAGGAAGAGGTGAATCTGTGCACCACCGTGAGCTGGACCACCTGATGAGCCAAAAAAAACAAAGATGGGCAGTTATCTTCAGGCTCCTAGGCCAATCTGTTTTTGGGTAAGGACAAAAGTAGGATTAAAAAATATCTCAGTAGACGAAGAGTAATACAGATTTACGAATTCTATATGCCCATTCTGCACCTGACACGATTATTAACATTAAACTTTTCAAATTGAAAATTAAAAATTCGTCATCATTATTTTGCAAATGCCGCTGGAAAAAACAACGAAATTTTTTTAATCCCGACCGGTAAAAGTGATTGAGGCAGGAAGCGTGAATATAAAAATGCTTACACAATGTCTGCACTGGTAGAGGTAGTGGTTACTGGTTACAATACAAAGGTATGTTGAATTTAAGCACAAAATTACATAAGTAACGCTATACTATAATAAAATTGTTTGCTATGTTGTTCTTACCTGTTCGAATGAGAATAGACCACCCTTCTTTCCCTCGGCTTGCATGTCTTCTAGGATAATTTTCTTGATATACTGAAACAGAAACACCAATACAATATATAATTGTATTCAAATGGAAATGAAATAAATAATTGCAATCTTATCATTATATTATGTTAATGCTATCTCTAGCATAACCACCACACAGACTTCTAACTCGTGGCGCCTATTGTTCACTCTTGGTAGCATAACACAAAACCGTGTCATGGAGAAACCATACTTCATTCTTGCAAATTTCTTTCATGGTTCCACTGATGCCCTGTTTCTTTGCATACTCCGTCAACACTTCTGGGTCAGGAACAATTATGGCCACCAAGCAGGACTGAAACACCAATCAAAAATTATCATCAATCAATCATTACCGATCACTTTCGGAAATACACGACACACAGGCTTCTAAGGCTCTATTAAGGTGGCGCTCAGGGGAACCGACTTTGGCGTTTGATTTTTTTCAGCGACATTTTTGACCATAATGTCTCGAAGGAAAGTTGTTTAGAATGAACAGAGCTTTTATTTGATGTGCATATTGTGATACAAAAATTTTTAAAATTTTGTTGACAAATTTGTAGCCGTAGCATAAAAATTTTTGTTTCATTATAAAACGATTACCCATATCACTGAAATATGTGGTTTCTTAGCGTTAAATTGATGTATTAAACATACGAATACGTTAAAGCTTTGCTGAGATATTCAGCCATGAAAATAGGAAATCAAAAATGAAAAACCTAAAAAGCTGATAAATCTTCGAAAATGTCAAATGTTTGATTTAATTTCTTGAAAAATTGAGTATGGCTTTTGGTAACTTTTTCAACGGAAATATGCAGCCCTAGGAAAGGTCTAATTTTTGAAAAAGTGAAACGTGTGGGCAAACCTCACATTTTTGCGTAGCGAAATCGACTACTTTTTTTGGACCTGGGTCAAAGCTGCCGATTGCGATCGAGTTAAAAACTTGCACAATGAAAGAAAGAATATAAATGCAGACGTGAAAGTTTTTCGATTTTCAAATTTTGGCTCGCAGCACTTTTTGTAGTCGCTCAAAGACAACTGATTTTTGAAAAATCAATTTTTTGCAAAATCTAAAATAGAAATGAAAAATCGAAGATCAATCACGTCTAGATTTTTGAAAGATCTTTCTATTGATACCAAAATCGTCAAAATTGGTTTCGCTGAGCTAGGTCAAAAACAAAATTAGTGTGAATAGGAAATTCGACATGGTCATAAAATTTGGCACATTCAGTGCTAAACTGTATTGTGAATAAGTTTTTTGATGTCTGTTTGACGTACAATTAAGGGGGTAGTGTCGCGAAAGCAGTTTTGCTCATAGGTTGCAAAAAGAGATCTTTTTGCTTGGAACTTGTACGTTCACTGATAAACTAGTCCAATGCTATACTGCGTTAAATAAGTACTGCCAGACAGTAGACTACCAATATCTACCAATATCTTGAACCAATCACCGATTGTAAGCCAGACATCACACAATAAGGACATGAAAATTCAAAAAATTCAGCCAGATATCAGATTGGCCAGCTTGTGAAGCACACATAACGTGTCGGCGCACAGTTTTTTGCCACAAATAAGAAAAAAGAAAAATGAAGGTTCGTTTTTCTTTTGATTTTAAAATAAGCGTCTAAATTTTTCACAATTTATCATTATTGCTGTGAGTACTTCACTGTTTACGCACAGTTTCACAGTTCAAACAGGTATTACTCCGCAACCACTCAAGCAATTTGCACTAAATTTTGTGTGCATAAACTACAACATATGTCCTTTTAGTCTATGTAAACAAACTAAACAAATACGTTGATAATTGTGACGAAAAACTCGAATGTGAATAGGTTTTTAAAACGTCATTTTTCCGACTTTGCGACCTCACTGCAAACAGTTTACTGCATCAATTTTGATGAAACTTGGCGAAAAGACTTGCCTCCACATATATTTTCAAAATATATACAGAATAATGTCTTATTTGTTTCTAAAAATGTTTTACAGTTACGCAAAATCGACTGCTTTCGCGACACTACCCCCTTAAACTGGTATTGCTATTTATTGCATGAGCTGAGCGCCGAACATGAGTTTTGTTGCTGAGCGCTACCTTAAACAAGTCTAGGAGTTGTTGACAAGAAAACTGTTTTACAGTTGATTCATACCCGCGTTACGCTCAGCTGGCAAAATGATGAAATAATCACACCGCTAATAATGTAGAAAATCAGTTTGTGACGTGATTAATTTGTAATTTTGCCGGCTGAACGGTCATTTGGCTGTAATAAACCGACCCATCCCTGAGTTTCAATCGGCGTCGGTTACTCGGCGATGAACATTGTGCGATTTCGGTGCTTTTTTGCCAAACAACTACAAGGATTACGGATTTAAGACCTGCTGGAGCACGTCTAACCACACCGCTTAGTAAGGTCTACTAGGATCTTGTATTAAATATTTAATAACGTGTGCGTGTGTGTGTGTGCACATTAATTCATTAAATCTAAAATCATACGACTCTTGTGAACTTTGATAGCTACAGTCTGTCAAAAAATGTTGAACACTGAGCAAGAAACAGATATCGTGATTTTTTTAGCATCTATCCGCTGGACTCTTGGATAGCTGAAACTTGTGCTTAGTCGTAAAAAATCACATGTTTTGCTTGTGTCAGAGTTCAACATTTTGGTCAGACTTTCGTAAGAGAATAATCAAAATCTACAGCTTTAGGTTGACATAATATAGCAGCTTACCTGTAAACTGTCACCGTGAACGAAAATCTGGGCAACATATTTGCTCTTCAGGTAGACGCCTTCTATTTTTTCTGGGGCAATGTATTCACCCTGAAACACACAGAAATAATTACAGTGGAACGGAAAATGATGTTTTAACAACTAGCTGGTACAACGGTGACCGTTTCTCATTTATGAGTGTAAGTCAAGGTAGGCCAGACCGAAACCGAAAGCATAGCAGTGTTGGGAATGTGTTAAAATGCTATGGTAAAAAAACTGAGTCTTCTGCTTGTGTTTTGTGCTATGCTTGTGTTCTCATTCGTGGTTTTGGTGGGAATCATATAAATGTCATTGTTTTTAACTTCTTCAAGTTTCAGTTCAGCGTGGTAAAACATTCCTATATTTTGAGGAAATAAATCTACTCTGATCCAATAGAAAACGAAAAAATACTATAATTACAAAATACTCAATGACCAAACACAAAAATTCGTGTACGTACAAGGCAAAATAAAATTATATAATATCATGCGTTACGTTTATCTACGTACGTATCAAGTTTGATACAGAATTGAATCCGAAATGTGCGATTCAAGTATATCTAACCAACTAATTATAAAATAGTGTGTATATACGTACACTTTAGTTTATCTCTTCACAAACAGTTCCAAAAACCTAAGTTTCCTGTCGTAAACACAAGTATACATACGGTTCTATACATTTTGTGACAAAGGACGTAATGTGTAAAAGTTTCTAGTTTGAAGGTCTTCACTACCTTTTTCTGACAAAACTACTAGTAAGTTCTATAATAGTTTAAAAAGTGAATAAACAGTTCACAAAACCGTAAACTAACAAAAACTTTATGCAGCCTTGTAAAAGTTGCCTAGCTTTGTGCTGTAATAAATTTTTTACTAGAAAACTAGTTTAGTTTTGTTTTACCTACGAGTTACGACAGCCCTAGAATAAGTAGCTTGTCTTTGCACAATGTCATCAGATTTAATACAAGCGAGAAAGGTCAACCACAAAACTAAGGCGACATTTTAGAAGAAAAATTTTTCCCATTTTACATCCTACTAAATGGTTAGACGCTATGATTGTCGAAAAATACAAAATCCACTTGTGAATTATTACGAAGAGTAGAAAGAACACACAGAGAGAAAAACGTAATATGTCTGAGCAACGTAAAGAAAGCATCAAACGGGGCTAGTCCCTATTCTCGGGAAGCGAGAGCCTTCGAGGCGAAAGAAGCACTTTATTGTCTAAGACAGGATTTCAGTCGTCACCAATCCAGGCCCAAGTATTGTGACGTATGTAAATATGTATATATAGCTGATTACAGTATAGGTATATTATATACGTACACTAACCTACCTAGTTTACGGAATGTAGGTTTACATTCCTAAAGTTCCTAGAATAAGCGTGACCGTTCAAAACTTACTTCACTTTTCAATAATTTAGATATATGATTTAGCTATATCCTCTGTAAACTGCCTCCCTATTAAAGAAGAGTTCCGAAGTAGTAAGATCAGTCTTAGGCGAACCTATGAAGAATCTCTGGTAAAGTGATCCTCTGGCCTCATGCGTTATTCCTGTAAACACAGTATGAGTATCACAATTAACACAACCACAAGCCTCCCACCTGTGACAATTTGAAAATGTGTTTTTTCCTGTCGACCAGCTGCACGGTGCCGGCGGGGGTCCAGCGGCCGATGTCCCCGGTGTGCAGCCAGCCGTCCTTGTCCAGCGCCTCGGCCGTCTTCTCGGGGTCCTTGTAGTACTCCTTGAACAGGATTGGTCCTTTGATGCACACCTACAACCAAATGTAGATCATAGACATAGACTACAGAATATAAACTACAGAGCCCACAAGACAAGACTACACAGTCTAAACTATAGTCTATGGTCCACTGATGCAGACCTACAATTTATACAGACACGTTATACAATATAATTATATCAAGAGTACATAATAGTGTCTCACTATTCTTCTATAAGGGTGAGACAATTTTATGTACTGTTGGTTGTAGTTGTATTATGTTATGTTATTATATTATATTATATTATAATACTAAAAGACTAGACTGCCGTCTAAACTACAGAGGACTTATAGACCTTATTAAAATATACAATCGAACAGATTGTAGACTATAAACACTTATTACAGATTATGGATAGATTGTTGACTTAATGAATAAAAAAATGAACTATGTAAGCGTGGAATAGAAGAGTATTTATAATGCTATGCTAGCTATACTAGCCATTGGATACTTGCAGTAGTTCTGTATTTGCTACCTTGTGTGTAAGTATGTCCAGTATCTACATGTCTCGAGTTTTCAGAATACTTTTTTAGGACTAAGTTGTGTCAAATTTGGCTATCCACAATAATTTATTCGTAAAAGTCATCTATTAAGCTTCTCTTACTTCACCACAGCCATCTTTGGCGAAATAGTTCATTTCCGGGACATCTACCATTTTCACTTTGCAACAGGGCAGGGGAGGTCCAACATGGCCTGAAACGTAAGAATACCTAATAACGGTGATAAACTTGCGTGTGTCCACTGAAACTACGACCTATATTTTTGAATCGACCATAATCTCATATTTTAAGAAGGGACATTCAAACTAAATCTTCTATGTGTGTGGCATACTACTTCAAATCAAAATCGACTGCTCCAAGAGTCCAAGTCCACAAAAAACATTTAACAGTGAAGAAAGTGTAAAAAATGAGTTTGAGAAAATCATTATTTTTCAAACTTATGATGCACAGAATAAAGTTACACACACGAGTACACGACAATATTATTGTTAGTGTTTATTAACACAAAAGAATCGTAGTGAAGCACCATCACCTAAGCACCAAGCAGCAAAAATGGCACCAAGGAATAAAATATTAAAGTGAAGCTAATCTTCGATTCTATACACTGACATGTTAATATAATTACTCTCATACTATAATTTATTCATTCATTAATTCATTCCTTTATTCATACATTCATTCGTAAAGTCATTCGTTCATTCATGCGTTCGTTTATTCATTCATTCATGCATTCGTTTTTTTTTTCATTCCTTCATTCTCTCAATCTCTATCCATTCATTCTCTATATTATTTATTCTATTATTCCTTTACTCACTCATTTATTCATTCGTAAACTTATTCATTCATCATTCCTTCATTCATTCTCTCTAGCATCTATTTTACCATTCCTTTACTCACTCATTTTCTCGTAAAGTCATTCGTTCATTCAATCATTCCCTCATTCATTCATTCAATCATTCCCTCATTGATTCATTCATTCATTCCTTCATTCATTCCCTGATTCCCTCAATCATACATGTAAACGGGGTCAAAATTTTGGGGGGGCCTCTCCGGCCAAATTTTGGGTACCCTCCCCCCCAGATTGACCAAAAATACCCTAAATTTTGCAAAATTTTCTAAAAATTTCGCTAAAAACTGCCATTTTTTCTAAATTTTGGGGACCCTCCCCCCCGGGTCCTCGATTTTGGGGCGGGTCCCCCCCCCATCCCCCCCCTCATACATGTATGCCCTCAATCATACATACATTTATTCATCCATCCATTCAGTCATTACCTCAAGCATTCATTTACCCTTTATTCACTCACTCACACACTCTCTCACTCATTCATTCATTCATTCTCTCATTCATTCATCCACGCATTCATTCAGTCACTCGTTCCTTAATTCTCCCATTCGGTCACTCGTTCATTCATTCATTCATTCATTCTTCATTCATTCATTCATTCACTCATTCATCATCCATTCATTCATTCCTTTAGCCTGACTGACCAGGATTGTGATCTCCCTCGTGAGTGCAGCAGGCCGCCGCCACGCACTCGGTCTGACCGTACCCCTCCAGCACCACGCAGCCCAGGGCAGCACGGATGAAGGTGAGCACGTTCTCAGCGAGGGGGGCTGAGCCCGTGATCATCACCTTCACATGGCCCCCCATGCCCTCGCGCACTTTTTTGAACACCAGGCGATCCCACAGGGAATTGTTACGAATGATACTTCTGAAATTAAAAGGGGCGAGGCGTGTGAAACAGCAGTTAGTTAATTTAAACTAAAAAAACGGTGGTTATATTATGTTAGTAAACTAAAAAGTAAGAGCAAGAGCAGTTTTGTAAAGCTAAGGAGCTAAAAAGTGACAAAAATTGGCTCCTCCAATTTGATTTCAGTATAAGCGTGGATTCCCTCAATTCTGGGTCCGGTCCGCCCATCCTTCCCGTCCCCTTTCCCATTAAGTATAGACATCAAAAATTTTCGTAATCGTACTCAAATGAGTATTAATCGTAGATATTATTATGCTTTGTCGCTCCTGTCGAAAAATACCACAAGTACGATCTTGAACCACTTAATGACGCACTAATTATAAAATGTACTTACTGCCAAATTAAAAACCACTACAATCACCAGAAAAAACAAAAAAGCAAATTAGTCACATGTAAATTGCATTTGCATCTATTATTGAACCACCCACATACTGCGACAAAAGCACAGACGGAACTTCAACGTCAACAAGCGCTCCATAAACCACACAATCATCAAGTCCTATAGCCCCGGCAGCAAGTTAGTATTTAACCCCTTCGCCCTCCACCTATTCTCTACCCGGATTATGGTCAGCCAGCATAGTGCAAGTGGCCGCGCCGCAATTCTCAGTCATGCCGTATCCCTCCAGCACTAGACAGCCAAAGGCGGCCCGGGCAAAGGTCAAAAGGTCACCGGTGACCGGCGCTGACCCGGTGACCATGAACCGCAGCCGTCCGCCCAGACTGGCCTGCACTTTGGCAAACACTAGCTTATCCCAAATGGTACGGTTGGAGACAATGCCTCTGGAAAAGATTTAGAAACACCAATAGAGGGGGAACGAGGGGTCCTAAAATATTGAAACAAGATGATCCAGTTTTGAAAGTATGAAAGAAAAAATGGAGGCGCCGGGAATCGAACCCGGGCCGCTCGCGTCCACGACAAGATAGAATGCTAACCACTACACCACAGCCCTTAAGTCTCGTAGGCCCTATTTCTCATTTACAAAAGAAGGGATCGCTCAAGATCTGAATCAGGATCGAACGATCTATTTTTATCTTCTCCAGCGATCAGCAAACCCTCTTCTTGCTGTGAACTTCTTCAACAAACAACAACGCTCCACACACCAAAGATTAGGCAGAAATCATGAAACTGGATACAAACCCCGGAAAATTCTGGACATGATTGTATAAATTCCCTGAACCCTAATCCCTAACGTTTAGACATTTCAGGGCAAGCCTCCATCCAGGTTACGACACCAGGTGCTTGTATTATAGTAATCATAAGCGCTAAGATTCCAACTCCAACCGTTGGAGCAGTCGGCATAGGAAATCACTATCACGAACATAATACCACTGCTGTATATAGGCTTGTCTATCCTTAGGATGATACTGCATACAGAAACACTAAAGATCTAATAATATTTATCTTACTTTAATCATTATTATTGTTTCATGAAAATATTGTATTATCCCCTACTGCAAAGTCGTTTAAATTTGGTAATTTAAAAGTGGGATGTCACTGGACAAAAAACAGCATACTTAACAGAGCGAGAGATCAGTTGTGCAGTCGTATATTATAATAATATAACAATGTTGTATATAATAGGGTCTCGGGAGAACAATGTTATCTGTTTTTCAATCACGTGACCAATTTGCTTTTTTCTGTTTTTTTTTCTTTTTTTCAATTTCCGTTTTAGTGATATTGTTTTTCAATGGTATTAAATAGAGCTTACTTTTTCAAATCTTTGGACTTTGAACTGAGTGCCCAACTGAACAGGTACTGTTTCACTTTGCTTTTGTTCACTTCTGACATCACCTGAAACAGACAAAACACTAATAATTAATCTGACAGCCTCGCTTGAATTGATGGCCTTATTTTTCAGTAATTTTCTAATTAATGATTTGGTTAATTTGAAAAAACAAGGCTTTTCTGCCCGTCTAGGCGACGGACCACGAGTCAACTGACATGTAAATTTACCAATATTACACTAAACGGATCAACTTTACAGCGATGATTTTCCAGTGAGAGGTGGAGAGTCATAGTAATTCAATCAATTATTGCACTGGGATTTTAGCTATTGGGAGCAGAACTAACACACTGACTCTGACATAACGTCCGACACGTTAGTTTATTTTATCATTCATATTAGAAGTCGATGGTTGAATTCGCTGAAAAAAGATACAACTATAATCATTGTTGGCAAGGCAACGACTGAAAACACTGATTCTCTACCTTATCGTATATTCTGTTGAGAAGTCGTGGGACCACGGGGACAACTGTGGGGCGCAATTCCTTGATATCATCCGTCAACAGTTTGATATCACCCCGGAAATAGCCGATGCGACTTCCTTGGATCAAGCACATCGTCTGAAACAGACAAAAACAGTAGTAAAAATACTGAATCTGAAACTATAATTTTCATGTTCCCAAACAGTCTTTAGCGTAGTTTCCCACACTTTCATCACTATTATAGCTCAAAAAAAGACTTTGGGCTAAATAGCTTAAACTCATAATTGAAGCTGACATTTTAACCGGACATTTTAATTCATAAATCACTACTGTTAATTATTTTTTAATCAGTAACACGTTATTAAAATACCAGAGCTAGATATCTTGTTTAGTCACTTTCAAAAAGTCAGCCAATCGAAAATATCTCCCTCCCTAGTCCCTATATTTAACTTTCAACCAGTGTTTTTTTTTCGTCAAAAATTTTGCGTCGTCTGACGCACATGCCCAAATTTTTTTGCGTCATTTTGAAAAAAAAAGTGCGCAGAGCGGTTATAATGCTATTTAAGTGCGTGTTTTAGGTGAAAATCACTTTATTATGGCACTGGCCGTCCTCACTTACGATTTTGGAATTTTAAAAAAATTTCTGAAAAAAATTTTAATTTCTACTTTTAAGCAGTGGCGTACCTCGAGAAAAATTTCGAGGGAAATGGCTTTTTGATTTTTTGTAATGGGTTAAAATGCACTATTTTCCATAATAACATACAATGTGAACTGAAAATGGAAGGCCACGTTGCCAGATGGTGCAGGGGTCTGGGGGCGGCAGCCCCCAGGAAAAAAATGTGGAAAATTTTTTGACTTTTAAGCCAAATTTGATCAATTGGAAACATATATATCGGAAATTTTTTTCGACCAAGCAATAAAAGCAAAAGGGAAAAAATTCACTGTGAAAAAATGTAAAAATGTGTAAAAAAAATTCACTTGGAAAAAAAATTCGGGAGGGGTGGCGATGCCGCCCATCTACCCTTCCCTGGGTACGCCATTGCCTTGCCCATTTAGAATGTGCGAAAGCTGAGCTTAACTTATAAATTCTGGTTTCTGAGAGTCGGCGACTTAAACTATGGACCTGGCCGTGGCGTCTCAGCATCTAGAAATTTATGTTTTATTCGATACGCTTCATAGTGCGGTATCCAAGAGGGACTTAAGGGGGTAATTGCGTTTTTAGGTGTTTTTTTGAAAGGCCATAGCTCAGCGTTTACAAATTCAAATCACAAGCGGTCTTTTGCATTAGGTAGAACAATATCATTCCTAAATGTATGCCATGTATTGAAATTTAACCTGTGATTTTGTTTCCAGTATAAGCGACTAAAGAAAGGTCCTTTCCAAAATGTTACAATTTTTTACAAAAAGTTTGCGCCACAGCTCTGAATCATACGATTACCTGTTGGGGCTAAAAGTTGGTAAGGTTTTTGACATGTTTAAAATCCCCAGGCATGTCCCCCACTTTTTTAATAACTAGTCAATTTACTGAGAAAATAGCTGAAAAGCAAACGCACCGAAAATTTAAGATATTTTCTTGTAATTAAAACCCTCTAAAAATGTCCACAGGTGAAATTTCGGAAAAGTGAGAGACATGCCTGGGGATTTTGACCTTTACAGTGCTGTCCCAAAAATTTATGCTCAGGCGTCACTTATAACTTGAGTACTGGTGGCGCAAAGTTTACATAGAAATCACAAAAACCTCGAAAACGCAACTACCACCTTAAATAATACGTCAATGCTGATCACGTTAATTTCGGTGTTGTTGAGAAAAGCTAAGCAGAGTTTTGAATTTTAGCAGACTGAAAAAGACTACAAGGATGCAATTTTGCTTGAAAAAGTACAAAACGGGAACTGCAGTAGTTGCAGGGGTCTGGAGGACTTAACTCAGTTCTCCTGGAGACTGCCTCTTTACGCCAAATTAAGTTGGCAGGAACTGAACTATTAACACTGTAAACACGCAGCTAATTTCAGCATATATATATAATACAATTCTCCTATTCCAAACTTTGATACTAGCGGGACAGTCACCTAAATACCTATTGGCATTAATTGATGCTTTTAAGAAATTTGCTGGGTGTGGCATGCTTCGACACGATTTTTTCTAATCATGATCTTAGTCATAACTAATCCTAATAGTTTGTAAACTGTATTGAAACCAGCTGTAACTGCATACCGATTAAGCTTGAAATGTTAGACACATCAGAAAATTTTACAAATTTATGGTTTTGACGCAATTTTGGAAAGTTTTTCAAAATTTTCGCGACAAAAATGCTATTTTCGGCACTTTTTGGCCAAAATCAGCTATGACATCTTTCAGCCTCAGCCGAAAAAAGTGCGTCACGGGACGCACATTGCCAAAAAAAAGTGCGAAATTTCAGAAAAAAAGTGCGGCGTTTCGCACTTTTTGACGCAAAAAAAAACACTGCTTTCAACACTACCAAATTTCCAGCTACGAAATTTCTTCCATAACTCGCTGCCTATTCCATACCACTTCAGACTACTCTACCATATCGTGTTGTTTCATATTATATCCTGCCACTATAATAATCACTGTCTTAAGTTTTATGCCAATCCCAAACTACTCTATAATGTATCACTATAATAATGCCAGTCCAGTCTAACCTCCAGCAGTCGTTCCAATACCACCCAAGGTTTTGACAACACCCCTTACTGAAATAGAACGTCTTAGACTGGTTTTAACGGTTATACTGCCTTTATGCATTCCACCTACTATTGAAATATTAGTACGTACGTATTGCCCTATCACTATGCCTAACCAGAGTCTGGCTAGTCTAACCTCCAGCAGTCGTTCGAACATGTGGGCCAGAGGCAGGAAGGACACGAGGACGTCCTCGGTGACCAGATTGGTGTGCTTGAGGATGACAAGGCCGGAGCAGTCGGCCACCATGGCGGAATGTTGCAGGACCACGCCCTTGGGCAACCCAGTGGTGCCGCTCGTGTAGCACACCGTGAAAGTGTCGCTAGGCTGGGGCGGCTGCAATACACAACATAGACCAGCCCCCATTAGCATTGCCATTGGCGGATTCAAGTGTCAAGACAGGGTGAGGCGGATTTTTACAGAAAGAAAGACAGCATCAAAATCAGAATGACCCAGGGGGGATTTGAACCACCCATCTCTGAATCTGCAGACCAGCGCTCTACCGTTCAGCTACTGGGCCAATGCTGAGTTATCGGCAATCCCTTGAAGTACCTAACGGGCCTATACGACTTCACACAAGGATAAGGAAGCGGACAAGACACCCTCCAGTCCGATAAGGGAGAAACGTAAAGCTATCACTAAGCTGTAGCCTTAAAACTAGTCTATCATAAGTCATAACACAACTAAGCTTGTTTGTGCCAACGCCAATTGACGTAAAAAGTGAAAAAAATGACGTAAAAGCTGAAAAACGTCTGATGGTTACATGATCAAGAAGGTTTCAGGAGAAAACCCAAAAAAATTGCTTAACTCCAAAAATCGTAGGAGGAATCAGGTTTGACCACAGCCAATGTCGATTTTGTGTATAGTTTCGGTTACACTCTATCTACCCTTAAAAAACTGTATTCAGCAAAAAGACCGAATCAAATATCAAACTGATTATAAAAGTTTATAGATTGCTTCCCATACCCGCTGCTAAACTAAAAACCATCTGCTATCTAGCCATAACAATTATCCTCACCATATGCGGTCTTGGATTGTTGACGGACTTTCCGATCTGCTGCAAGTAGGCCAGCGTGATCACCTCCACGCCCTTCTGTCCGGCGGCCAGTCTCAGCTGCTCACTAACCGAGTCCTCAAAGACCACCAACTGTTTTAGCGTGGGACAGCTGTCCACCTTGCTCAGCAGGGCCGTGGCCTTGGCCGACGTGTCGATGAAGATCAACGAGATTTCCGCTGAAACACAATAATCATTATCGGATAAGTTGACTAATTAATTTTATATTTACTTATTCATTAATCGATTCAATTGTTCGAAAAATATTTATTTTTTTACTATTTATTTCGTCATTGTTCATTTTTGTTGCTTTTTTTAGCATTGCAGTAATATGGTGATCTATTTTTCTGCAAAACAAGAGTTTACTTTTGCTCATTGCATTCTTTCAACGCTCTTCCTAGAGAGTAAATATTGAAGACAAGAAAGAAACTTCGAGCTGAAAGTTTCAATTCAAGTTTTTTTCTTGAATCGGCCCTCAGTCCTTGTTAATATCTTCACTGTTACATTATGCTGACATAGTTTTTCAAACAATAGATTTGAGCCAAACTTTTATCGATGCTGTTTCTTGATATATAGTAATTTTGAAGACAAACAGAAAGCTTCAATCAAAATTTGTTAAAAATTGGTCCCAACAGGGCGTGCTTTTAAGCTTTCTAAAACATATTTGCAAGAAAAGTATCTGATTTTTCGTCAATGATTTAACCCGAAAAAACTAAACACTTCACCTAACTTTTCATTCAATTTAGCAGTAAAAATGGTAGCCCTACTAAAACTAGCTCTATGCTCCTAGAACTCATAAAGTAAGTATAAAACAATGTTTAGCAGCCTAGCATGTAGCAACACTGTTTGAATAGCGAAAATATAACGCACTTTGATTAATAATATATGTACAGGCCTCAGGTCCCAGGGTATCGTACAAAGGCACAGTGACCATGTTATAGACATAGCACGCCTGGTCCACTATCTGCCACTAAAACAGAAAAAAACAAAAAACATTACGAAAAATAATATAACAATAATAAAAAAATGTGACTCAATTGAACGCAATCTAAATCGATTACTAGACCACATGAAGTAATTCCAAATTTTCATTTCATTTTTTAGTAAAATTTTCTCCGAAGAAATAATAGTTTGCAAGATTTCATTCCGAAACAATTGAATAGCAATTAGTGTCCAAATGAAATAAGCATTGTAAAAAAATAGGCCCATCTAAAAAACAGAATTCTATACACTATACACTGTAATTAGCATGGTTGCACAAATCAATGTACCAAGTGAAGCACCGGCTATCAGAACTTAGCAAATAGTAACTAAAAACAGCCAATTATAGACAACCAAGCAACTTGATCCTGGACATAAGTACGCATCGAAAATTGTAAATCACAATTTTACAAACAAATTTAAAATATTTTGCGTTTTTCCAAGTTCAAATCTCTCAAACGTCGGAACAGACCCCCTATAATTTCCGCTAATCCAGGCCAAGCGCTTTCAGCCTGACATTCTCCCTATATAAAATGCTTACTTCAGGGCGATTCTGTGAATAGATGCCGACGAACGTCTGCTGGCCGGGAGGGAGACCGCGCTCCAGCAAACCCACGGCAATCTGCTCAGCCCGTTCCAACATCTAAAAAAAGCAGTAATTTTTCACAAAATCTGCTAGATCTTAGTTTAAAAAACAAAATGCATCTTCCAAATGTAAATTAGCCCAAGGGCCTAGTAATCCTTTTGTAAATATTTAAGTATAGACTTTGATTTTTATAATTTAATAACTTCAAGTTCAGCAAATTTCCTTTGTACGTATCGCCCTTTATGCAATCAGTAACAGTAAATTATTTTATGTATTTACTTCTTTGTATGTTATAAATTCATAAGGTTCTGTTCCGTCTGGTTTCTTGACACGTCTGCCAAGACAGGGGCCATTTTCTGAAACAAAAAACTCAAAATCAGTCCAACCAGTTTTCATACGATAGCTACTATAGTTAAAATCTTATTCATATTTTATTTTATTTAGTATCTTATTGTTTTATCTTATTAAGTATATAGCAATAGCACCATGAATGTTGTTGTAGTTCAAAGGTAATGTTATTACTTCAAATTCAATTAATGTAATGTTGTTGTAGCTCGAATGCAATGTTGTAGCCTCAAAGGTAATGTTGTTGTATTGTTGTAGGTATTGAAAAATAATAATCCAAGGAAGTCTCAAAAGCTAGGCCATAATTTTTAACTCTTTCATTTCGCCAACAATATGGTTCATATTTTCAACTGTGTTACAATGTAAGACAAATTCCTGGCAACAGCCAAAAATATAGATTATAGGTTAAAATAAAATGTATCGCTGTTCTATGATAAGTGTATCCGAACAAAAGCTTTACATCAACTTTTAGCTTTTCCAGGAGACCTTAAAGAAACTAATGTGATTGCTAATCTCACCCGTCAAATTTAATGCATTAAAAAGCTTTCTTTTCCCTTTATTTAAGACGAAAATAAGCATAGTTTCTTACGTACGCGAAATTCTCCCTCGACATAAAAACTAGTTACAAACTATGTAGCAAAAATTTTCACCTTTCTTTCCGTCCAAGCATTATTCAACATATAACACATTCACTTCATTCTCAAGTATGTACGTATACGTATAACAGCTAGCAACTTGGGCTCAACAACAACAACCACTTCTTTTAAAACAACACCCATAATATTATACGATTTATCCAAGAATATGAGTTTTTGGTTCGAATTCCTATCGTTATTGTTTCCTTCTAACTTTCATCCACATTCGAAAGTTGAAACTTTGACTCCTGCGAACTGTGATTATTGTAAATGGTAAATATTGCAAAATACTTGAAAACATTTTTTTACTGATAAGCTACTGATAACGCTTAAAAGTGAAAGCTAAAAATAAAAAAACTTGATTGTGACAGTGTTGTTTGTTCAATGGAAAGTTGTTTGTGCAAGTGAACATTGATGAATGCCTAGACTCCGGATAGGTATAAAGTGAAGTGTATCTTGATGGATTATAGGTAGACATTATCTACACTCAACAGCTATTATATATATGAAAAAAGATCTGGTTCAGTTTTTGGCCTGTCAATTCCAGCATTAAAATCAAAAAACAAAAAAATTTTATTTCAACTCTATAATATATACTTCAGACTCCTAAGCCTCACTAGCGACAGTACCGCCAGCAATATGTAAGTCTCAAACTAAAAAAGTATTGAAGCATAAAACTTCTCTAAACGAAGCAAAACTTCAGTATAGCCTTGTACAAAAGAGCAGTCCCCCACTCCTAGTTCCACCCCCCCCCCCTCCCCCCATCCCGCACCCCCCTCATACATCAAACACCCCCCTCCCCTCATCCCCCTGGCAAAATCCCCAAAAATAAAATTAAAAATTGCAAATTTTTCCTGCGCAAGCTAAATTTGTTTTTTTATTCGCGACTCCCCCCCCTTTCCGTCAAGGGTCGGGTCGGGTCGTCGGGCACCCCCCCCTGCCGATTCCCCCCGTGCATCTCTGCTTATAACTCAATTCATACTCGCCCTTAGGCACTGGAAGGGAAAACTTAAAAAAAAAAAAAAAAAATTGGTTGTTGTTGTTGGGGTGTTGTTTTTTTTTTGTTTTTTGTGTTGGTGTAGAATGTGTGTGTTTTTTGTGGTAGTTGTTGAAGGAGTTTTTGTTTTGGGGTTTGTTGTTGTGTGTGGGGGTTGATTGGTTGTAGGAGTGAGGGGGGATGGGGGGGGGGGTGCCGACGACGACCGACTTGAGGAAAGGGGGGTGGTCTAGTTTTGGCATTTTTGGGAAGTAAATTTTTCACAATTTTTCAATTTTCAACCCATTTTTAGGGTACTTTTTTGGCCGCCAGCGAAAAATTTTTGCAATTTTTTAATTTTTTTATGCATTTTTGGGGCACTTTTTTGGCCATCAGAGGGGGGATGAGGGGTCGAGGGGGGTGTTTGATGTATGAGGGGGGGTGCCGGATGTATGGGGGGAGGGGTAGGGGGGTGTCGACACCCCTCAGGGAGTGGGTGGACCACTGCCTCTTTTGTGTACACAGGCTATACTGACAGGTTTTGCTTCGTTATAGATGAATGTTTTACGTGCTTCAATACTTTTTCAAGTTTAAGACTTACAGTATATGCTGGCGGTACTAGTACGCTAGTGCAGGCTTAGGAGTCTGACCTGAAGTATACAGGAGTTGAAATAAAATTTTTGTTGTTTTTGTGATTTTAATGCCTGGGAATTTGACCAGGCCAAAAACTGAACCAGATCGTTTTTTGCATATAATCAGCTGTTTGAGTGTAGATAATGTCTTACGCCTACTGAATTCCATTCACAGGATACACTTGCACTTTATAGCCTAGTCCGGAGTCTAGGCATTCATCAATGTTCACTTGCACAAACAACTTTCCATTGAACAAACAACACTGTCACAATCAAGTTTTTTATTTTTAGCTTTCACTTTTAAGCGTTATCAGTAGCTTATCAGTAAAAAAATGTTTTCAAGTATTTTGCAATATTTACCATTTACAATAATCACAGTTCGCAGGAGTCAAAGTTTCAACTTTCGAATGTGGATGAAAGTTAGAAGGAAACAATAACGATAGGAATTCGAACCAAAAACTCATATTCTTGGATAAATCGTATAATATTATGGGTGTTGTTTTAAAAGAAGTGGTTGTTATTGTTGAGCCCAAGTTGCTAGCTGTTATACGTATACGTACATACTTGAGAATGAAGTGAGTGTGTTATATGTTGAATAATGCTTGGACGGAAAGAAAGAAGAAAATTTTTGCTACATAGTTTCTAACTAGTTTTTATGTTGAGGGAGAATTTCGCGTACGTAAGAAACTATGCTTATTTTCGTCTTAAATAAAGGGAAAAGAAAGCTTTTTAATGCATTAAATTTGACGGGTGAGATTAGCAATCACATTAGTTTCTTTAAGGTCTCCTGGAAAAGCTAAAAGTTGATGTAAAGCTTTTGTTCGGATACACTTATCATAGAACAGCGATACATTTTTTTTAACTTATAATCTACATTTTTGGCTGTTGCCAGGAATTTGTCTTACATTGTAACACAGTTGAAAATATGAACCATATTATTGGCGAAATGAAAGAGTTAAAAATTATGGCCTAGTTTTTTAGACTTCCTTGGATTAGTATTTTTCAATACCTACAACAATACAACAACATTACCTTTGAGGCTACAACATTGCATTCGAACTACAACAACATTACATTAATTGAATTTGAAGTAATAACATTACCTTTGAACTACAACAACATTCATGGTGCTATTGCTATATACTTAATAAGATAAAACTATAAGTAAGATAAAACAATAAGATACTAAATAAAATAAAATAAGAATAAGATTTTAACCATAGCAGCTATCGTATGAAAACTGGTTGGACTGATTTTGAGTTTTGTGTTTCAGAAAATGGCCCCTGTCTTGGCAGACGTGTCAAGAAACCAGACGGAACAGAACCTTATGAATTTATCACATACAAAGAAGTAAATAATATAATTTACTGTTACTGATTGCATAAAGGGCGATACGTACAAAGGAAATTTGCTGAACTTGAAGTTAGTAAATTATAAAAATCAAAGTCTAGACTTAAATATTTACAAAAGGATTACTAGGCCCTTGGGCTATTTTACATTTGGAAGATGCATTTTGTTTTTTAAACTAAGATCTAGCAGTTTTTGTGAAAAATTACTGCTTTTTTTAGATGTTGGAACGGGCTGAGCAGATTGCCGTGGGTTTGCTGGAGCGCGGTCTCCCTCCCGGCCAGCAGACGTTCGTCGGCATCTATTCACAGAATCGCCCTGAAGTAAGCATTTTATATAGGGAGAATGTCAGGCTGAAAGCGCTTGGCCTGGATTTGCGGAAATTAAAAGGGGTCTGTTCCGACGTTTGAGGGATTTGAACTTGGAAAAACGCAAAATATTTTAAATTTGTTTGTAAAATTGTGATTTACAATTTTCGATGCGTACTTATGTCCAGGATCAAGTTGCTTGGTTGTCTATAACTGGCTGTTTTTAGTTACTATTTGCTAAGTTCTGATAGCCGGTGCTTCACTAGGTACATTGATTTGTGCAACCATGCTAATTACAGTGTATAGAATTCTGTTTTTTAGATGGGCCTATTTTTTTTACAATGCTTATTTCATTTGGACACTACTTGCTATTCAATTGTTTCGGAATGAAATCTTGCAAACTATTATTTCTTCGGAGAAAATTTTACTAAAAAATGAAATGAAAATTTGGAATTACTTCATGTGGTCTAGTAATCGATTTAGATTGCGTTCAATTGAGTCACATTTTTTTATTATTGTTATATTATTTTTCGTAATGTTTTTTGTTTTTTTCTGTTTTAGTGGCAGATAGTGGACCAGGCGTGCTATGTCTATAACATGGTCACTGTGCCTTTGTACGATACCCTGGGACCTGAGGCCTGTACATATATTATTAATCAAAGTGCGTTATATTTTCGCTATTCAAACAGTGTTGCTACATGCTAGGCTGCTAAACATTGTTTTATACTTACTTTATGAGTTCTAGGAGCATAGAGCTAGTTTTAGTAGGGCTACCATTTTTACTGCTAAAGGGAATGAAAAGTTAGGTGAAGTGTTTAGTTTTTTCGGGTTAAATCATTGACGAAAAATCAGATACTTTTCTTGCAAATATGTTTTAGAAAGCTTAAAAGCACGCCCTGTTGGGCCAATTTTTAACAAATTTTGATTGAAGCTTTCTGTTTGTCTTCAAAATTACTATATATCAAGAAACAGCATCGATAAAAGTTTGGCTCAAATCTATTGTTTGAAAAACTATGTCAGCATAATGTAACAGTGAAGATATTAACAACGACTGAGGGCCGATTCAAGAAAAAAACTTGAATTGAAACTTTCAGCTCGAAGTTTCTTTCTTGTCTTCAATATTTACTCTCTAGGAAGAGCGTTGAAAGAATGCAATGAGCAAAAGTAAACTCTTGTTTTGCAGAAAAATAGATCACCATATTACTGCAATGCTAAAAAATGCAACAAAAATGAACATTGACGAAATAATTAGTAAAAAAATAAATATTTTTCGAACAATTGAATCGATTAATGAATAAGTAAATATAAAATTAATTAGTCAACTTATCCGTTAATGATTATTGTGTTTCAGCGGAAATCTCGTTGATCTTCATCGACACGTCGGCCAAGGCCACGGCCCTGCTGAGCAAGGTGGACAGCTGTCCCACGCTAAAACAGTTGGTGGTCTTTGAGGACTCGGTTAGTGAGCAGCTGAGACTGGCCGCCGGACAGAAGGGCGTGGAGGTGATCACGCTGGCCTACTTGCAGCAGATCGGAAAGTCCGTCAACAATCCAAGACCGCATATGGTGAGGATAATTGTTATGGCTAGATAGCAGATGGTTTTTAGTTTAGCAGCGGGTATGGGAAGCAATTTATAAACTTTTATAATCAGTTTGATATTTGATTCGGTCTTTTTGCTGAATACAGTTTTTTAAGGGTAGATAGAGTGTAACCGAAACTATACACAAAATCGACATTGGCTGTGGTCAAACCTGATTCCTCCTACGATTTTTGGAGTTTAGCAATTTTTTTGGGTTTTCTCCTGAAACCTTCTTGATCATGTAACCATCAGACGTTTTTCAGCTTTTACGTCATTTTTTTCACTTTTTACGTCAATTGGCGTTGGCACAAACAAGCTTAGTTGTGTTATGACTTATGATAGACTAGTTTTAAGGCTACAGCTTAGTGATAGCTTTACGTTTCTCCCTTATCGGACTGGAGGGTGTCTTGTCCGCTTCCTTATCCTTGTGTGAAGTCGTATAGGCCCGTTAGGTACTTCAAGGGATTGCCGATGGCTCAGCATTGGCCCAGTAGCTGAACGGTAGAGCGCTGGTCTGCAGATTCAGAGATGGGTGGTTCAAATCCCCCCCTGGGTCATTCTGATTTTGATGCTGTCTTTCTTTGTGTAAAAATCCGCCTCACCCTGTCTTGACACTTGAATCCGCCAATGGCAATGCTAATGGGGGCTGGTCTATGTTGTGTATTGCAGCCGCCCCAGCCTAGCGACACTTTCACGGTGTGCTACACGAGCGGCACCACCGGGTTGCCCAAGGGCGTGGTCCTGCAACATTCCGCCATGGTGGCCGACTGCTCCGGACTGGTCATCCTCAAGCACACCAATCTGGTCACCGAGGACGTCCTCGTGTCCTTCCTGCCTCTGGCCCACATGTTCGAACGACTGCTGGAGGTTAGACTAGCCAGACTCTGGTTAGGCATAGTGATAGGGCAATACGTACGTACTAATATTTCAATAGTAGGTGGAATGCATAAAGGCAGTATAACCGTTAAAACCAGTCTAAGACGTTGTATTTCAGTAAGGGGTGTTGTCAAAACCCTGGGTGGTATTGGAACGACTGCTGGAGGTTAGACTGAACTGGCATTATTATGGTGATACATAATAGAGTAGTTTGGGATTGCATAAAACTTAAGACAGTGATTATTATAGTGGCAGGATATAATATGAAACAACACATGGTAGAGTAGTCTGAAGTGGTATAGAATAGGCAGCGAGTTAGGAAAGAAATTTCGTAGCTGGAAATTTGGTAGTGTGTTGAAAGTTAAACATAGAGACTAGGGAGGGAGATATTTTCGATTGGCTGACTTTTTGAAAGTGACTAAACAAGATATCTAGCTCTGGTATTTTAATAACGTGTTACTGATTAAAAAATAATTAACAGTAGTGATTTATGATTTAAAATGTCCGGTTAAAATGTCAGCTTCAATTATGAGTTTAAGCTATTTAGCCCAAAGTCATTTTTCGAGCTATAATAGTGATGAAAGTGTGGGAAACTACGCTAAAGACTGTTTGGGAACATGAAAATTATAGTTTCAGATTCAGTATTTTTACTTAACTGTTTGTGTCTGTTTCAGACGATGTGCTTGATCCAAGGAAGTCGCATCGGCTATTTCCGGGGTGATATCAAACTGTTGACGGATGATATCAAGGAATTGCGCCCCACAGTTGTCCCCGTGGTCCCACGACTTCTCAACAGAATATACGATAAGGTAGAGAATCAGTGTTTTCAGTCGGTGCCTTGCCAACAGATGAGGATAGTTGTATCTTTTTTCAGCGAATTCAACCATCGACTTCTAATATGAATGATAAAATAAACTAACGTGTCGGACGTTATGTCAGAGTCCATGTGTTAGTTCTGCTCCCAATAGCTAAAATCCCAGTGCATTAAGTGATGGAATAACTACTATGACTTCCCTTCACTTTACTGGAATATCATCGCAGTAAAGTTGATCCGTTTACTGAAATTGGTAAATTTAAATATCAGTAAACTCGACCGAGCTTAGTGTCGCCTAGACGGGCAGAAAAGCCTTGTTTTTTGAAATTAACCAAATCATTAATGAGAAATTTACTAAAAATAAGGTCGTCAATTCTAACGAGGCTGTCAGATTAATTATTAGTGTTTTGTGTGTTTCAGGTGATGTCAGAAGTGAACAAAAGCAAAGTGAAACAGTACCTGTTCAGTTGGGCGCTCAGTTCAAAGTCCAAAGATTTGAAAAAGTAAGTTCTTTGCAATACTATCGACAAAACAACCACTAAAATGGAAATTGAAAAAAGAGGAAAAGCAAATTGGTCACGTGATGGAAAAACACATAACATTGTTCCCCCTATAGTCTTTCTGCTTTCCTATTATATACAATTGCACAACTGATCTCTTGTGCAGTAAAGAATGCTTTTTCTGCCCCCCTTTTTAAACATCCAAATTTGCAGTAGGATAAATACAATATTTTCATGAAACATTAATGATTTAAGTAAGATAAATTAGATCTTTAATGTTTTTTCAGGCAGTAGCATCCAAAGTATAGACAGGCCTATATTATACTAGTGTTAATGTGTTCATGACTTCCTATTCCTTAGCGCCTATCATGATAGTTATATATGCACATGGTGTTTTAATTTGGATGGAGGCTTGCCCTGAAATTTCTAAACCGTGGGGTTCAGGGATTTCAAAGATCTTGTCCCGAATTTTTGGGATTTTGTATCCAGTTCCGTGGTTCTGCCTATTCTGTGGTCTGTGGAGCGTTGTTTTCTGTTGAAGAAGTTCACAGCAAGAAGAGGGGTTGCTGCCAAAGATAAAAACCGATAGGTCGATCCTGATTCAAATCTTGAGCGATCCCTTTTTTGTAAATGAGAAATAGGGCCTACGAGACTCGGGGGTTGTGGTTAGCATTCTAACTTGTCGTCGACGCGAGCGGCCCGGGTTGGATTCCCGGCGCCTCCATTATTTCTTTCGTACTTTCAAAATTGGGGCATCTTGTTTCTTTCAACATTTTCAGACCCTCGCCCCCCCATGCGCATTGCTATTTCTAAATCTTTTCCAGAGGCATTGTCTCCAACCGTACCATTTGGGATAAGCTAGTGTTTGCCAAAGTGCAGGCCAGTCTGGGCGGACGGCTGCGGTTCATGGTCACCGGGTCAGCGCCGGTCACCGGTGACCTTTTGACCTTTGCCCGGGCCGCCTTTGGCTGTCTAGTGCTGGAGGGATACGGCATGACTGAGAATTGCGGCGCGGCCACTTGCACTATGCTGGCTGACCATAATCCGGGTAGAGAATAGGTGGAGGGCGAAGGGATTTAAATACTAACTTGCTGCCGGGGCTATAGGACTTAATTATTGTGTGGTTTATGGAGCGCTTGTTGACGTTGAAGTTCCGTCTGTGCTTTTGTTGCAGTTGTGTGGGTGGTTCAATAATAGATGCAAATTCAATTACATGTGACTAATTTGCTTTTTTGTTTTTTCTGGTGATTGTAGCGGTCTTTCCTTTGGTAATAAGTACATTTTATAATTAGTGCGTCATGAGGTGGTTCGAGATCGCACTAGTGTTATTTTTTGACTGGAACGACAAAGCATAATAATATCTTCGATTAATACTCATTTTAGTACGATTATGAAAATTTTTGATGTCTATACTTAATGGGAAAGGGGAAGGGAAGGATGGGAGGACCGGACCCAGAATTGAGGGAATCCACGCTTATACTGAAATCAAATCGGAGGAGCCAATTTTTGTCACTTTTTAGCTCCTTAGCTTTACAAAACTGCTCTTGCTCTTACTTTTTAGTTTACTAACATAATATAACCACCGTTTTTTTAGTTTCAATTAACTAACTGCTGTTTCACACGCCTCGCCCCTTTTAATTTCAGAAGTATCATTCGTAACAATTCCCTGTGGGATCGCCTGGTGTTCAAAAAAGTGCGCGAGGGCATGGGGGGCCATGTGAAGGTGATGATCACGGGCTCAGCCCCCCTCGCTGAGAACGTGCTCACCTTCATCCGTGCTGCCCTGGGCTGCGTGGTGCTGGAGGGGTACGGTCAGACCGAGTGCGTGGCGGCGGCCTGCTGCACTCACGAGGGAGATCACAATCCTGGTCAGTCAGGCTAAAGGAATGAATGAATCATGAATGGATGAATGAATGAATGAATGAATGCGTGGATGGATGAGAGAATGAATGAATGAAGGAATAAATGAATGAATGAGTGGATGGATGAGAGAATGAATGCATGAAGGAATAAATGAATGAATGAGTGGATGGATGAGAGAATGAATGAATGAAGGAATAAATGAATGAATGAGTGGATGGATGAGAGAATGAATGAATGAAGGAGTAAATGTATGGGTGAATGAATGAATAAATGGATGAGAGAATAAAATGAGAGAATGAATGAACGAATGAGTGACTGGATGCATGAATAAATATATCTATGGTTGAGGGAATGAGTGAACAAAGGAATGAATGTATAAATGAATGAATGAAGGAATAAATGTATGGGTGAATGAATGAATAAATGGATGAGAGAATAAAATGAGAGAATGAATGAATGAATGAACGAATGAGTGACTGGATGCATGAATAAATATATCTATGGTTGAGGGAATGAGTGAACAAAGGAATGAATGTATAAATGAATGAATGAATGCATGAATAAATAAACGAATGCTATGAATGAATGAATGAATGAACGAATGACTTTACGAATAAATGCATGTTTGAATAAATGAGTGAATGAATGAATGAATTATAATATTATAGTAATTAATATGTCAGTGTATAGAATCAAAGATTGGCTTCTGCATTCTATTTTATTCTTTGGTGCCATTTTTTGCTACTTCGTGCTTAGGTGATGGTGCTTCTCTACGAATCTTTTATGTTATGAAACACTAACATTTTCATTATTGTCGTTTACTCGTGTGTGTATCTTGATTCAAAAATAATTTTCTCAAAATATGATTTTTTACACTTTTCGGCATGAACTGCTGTTACAGACTTACATCGTTGTTGTGGATTAGATCGATAATGATTTGATTAAGCCTGCCACACATAATTAGAAGATTTAGTTTGAATTTTTACATAAGATATGGTTGGTTATAAAGATATAGGTCGTAGTTCAGTTTCGCTCAGTTTAAGCGGACACACGTCACGCGTAAGTTTATCACTGAGTTGTATTGCTCCATTTCAGGCCATGTTGGACCCCCCCTGCCGTGTTGCAAAGTGAAAATGGTAGATGTCCCGGAAATGAACTATTTCGCCAAAGATGGCTGTGGTGAAGTAAGAGAAGCTAAATGCTAAACAGAAAATGTTTACGAATAAATTATTGTTAATAACCTAGTTTGACACAACTGAGCCCAAAAAAAGCTTTCGAAAAACTCAAGACATTAATGTAGACATATGTACACACAAGGTGGCAAATAGTTAATTACTGCAAGTAGCCAATAGCTAGTATAGCTGGCATAGCATTATAAATACTGTTCCTATTCCATGCTTCCATAGTCCAGTCTTTTTATTATTATTCATTAAGTCAACAATTTATTAGTAATCTGTAATAATTGTGTAGTAAAATCGATAATCTGTTCAATTGTATATTTTAATAAAGTCTGGAAGATCCTGTAGTCTAGTCTTTTATTATTATAATAACATAACATAATACAACCAAGAGTACATAACATTGTCTCACCCTTATAGAAGAATGGTGAGACGCTATTATGTACTCTTTATATAAGTGTATTGTGTAGTCTGTCTGTATAAATTGTAGGTCTGCATCAATGGACCATAGACTATAGTTTAGACTGTGTAGTCTTGTCTTGTGGGCTCTGTAGTTTATATTCTGTAGTCTATGTCTATGATCTACATTTGGTTGTAGGTGTGCATCAAAGGACCAATCCTGTTCAAGGAGTACTACAAGGACCCCGAGAAGACGGCCGAGGCGCTGGACAAGGACGGCTGGCTGCACACCGGGGACATCGGCCGCTGGACCCCCGCCGGCACCGTGCAGCTGGTCGACAGGAAAAAACACATTTTCAAATTGTCACAGGTGGGAGGCTTGTGGTTGTGTTAATTGTGATACTCATACTGTGTTTACAGGAATAACGCATGAGGCCAGAGGAACACTTTACCAGAGATTCTTCATAGGTTCGCGTAAGACTGATCTTACTACTTCGGAACTCTTCTTTAATAGGGAGGCAGTTTACAGAGGATATAGCTAAATCATATATCTAAATTATTGAAAAGTGAAGTAAGTTTTGAACGGTCACGCTTATTCTAGGAACTTTAGGAATATAAACCTACATTCCGTAAACTAGGTAGGTTAGTGTACGTATATAATATACCTATACTGTAATCAGCTATATATACATATTTACATACGTCACAATACTTGGGCCTGGATTGGTGACGACTGAAATCCTGTCTTAGACAATAAAGTGCTTCTTTCGCCTCGAAGGCTCTCGCTTCCCGAGAATAGGGACTACCCCCGTTTGATGCTTTCTTTACGTTGCTCAGACATATTACGTTTTTCTCTCGGTGTGTTCTTTCTACTCTTCGTAATAATTCACAAGTGGATCTTGTATTTTAGTACTATCATGGCGTCTTACCATTTAGTAGGATGTAAAATGGGAAAAAGTTTTCTTCTAAAATGTCGTCTTAGTTTTGTGGTTGACCTCTCTCGCTTGTATTAAATCTGATGACATTGTGCAAAGACAAGCTACTTATTCTAGGGTTGTCGTAAGTAAAATTATTACTACTGCACAAAACTAAACTATTTTTCTAGTAAAAAATTTATTACAGCACAAAGCTGGGCAACTTTTACAAGGCTGCATAAAGTTTTTGTTAGTTTACGGTTTTGTGAACTATTTATTCACTTTTTAAACTATTATAGAACTTACTAGTAGTTTTGTCAAAAAGTAGTAGTGAAGACCTTCAAACTAGAAACTTTTACACATTACGTCCTTTGTCACAAAATGTATAGAACGGTACGGTATGTATACTTGTGTTTACGACAGGAAAGTTAGGTTTTTGGAAACTGTTTGTGGAGAGATAAACTAAATTGTGCGTATATACACATTATTTTATAATTTATTGGTTAGATTATATACTTGAATCGCACATTTCGGATTCAATTCTTTATCAAACTTGATACGTACGTATATAAACGTAACGCATGATATTATATAATTTTATTTAGCCTTGTACGTACACGAATTTTTGTGTTTGGTCATTGAGTATTTTGTAATTATAGTATTTTTTCGTTTTCTATTGGATCAGAGTAGATTTATTTCCTCAAAATATAGGAATGTTTTACCACGCCGAACAGAAACTTGAAGAAGTTAAAAACAATGACATTTATATGATTCCCACCAAAAAACGAATGAGAACACAAGCATAGCACAAAACACAAGCAGAAGACTCAGTTTTTTTAGCATAGCATTTTAACACATTCCCAACACTGCTATGCTTTCGGTTTCGGTCTGGCCTACCTTGACTTACACTCATAAATGAGAAGCGGTCACCGTTGTACCATCAAAGCATCATATCCGTTCCAGTGTAATTATGTCTGTGTGTTTCAGGGAGAATACATTGCCCCAGAAAAAATAGAAGGCGTCTACCTGAAGAGCAAATATGTTGCCCAGATTTTCGTTCACGGTGACAGTTTACAGGTAAGCTGCTATATTATGTCAACCTAAAGCTGTAGATTTTGATTATTCACTTACGAAAGTCTGACCAA
>JASANF010010899.1:0-11558 GCA_030248245.1 Trissonchulus sp. WLG1_4
GGGATGGAAGTCTCGGTCTCGGTCTCGGTCTCGGTCAAAACCCGAGACTAGCCCAGTCTCGGTCTCGGTCTCGGTCTCGGTCTCGGTAGTCCAAAAGTCTCGGTTTGTACCCGGTCTCGGTTTTTCAATTCTGTAAAAAATTTTCCCGTGGTCCCCCCTTTGGTTTATATTTTTGGCAGGAATTTTTTTTGGAAAGTTTTTATTTCACCAAACTTTCACACCTAACAGTGAGATTCTGTCATTTTTTACCGAAAACAACTTTACTGTGGTTGTTTATCGTTTATTGTTTATATCAGAAAACGCAGTACACACACAAAAATATATGTTTGTGATTAAGTTTCTTATTTCATATTATCTTTCAAGTTTCAAGTTGTCTGTGTGATTATAATTATGTGATGTGATTATTATGTATTAATATATTTTATTCTCTAGTATTATTAATTAGTGTTTGGCTGGTCAACTTTTTTATGCCAATTGGTGGCTTCACATACTTAACTGTAATTTCCAATTCTGTAGTATGAGTTTAGCAAAAAATCAAAAATAAATCTGTGAAAGTTCAACTAAACGCACTACTCAGAGCTATGCTGTGACACATGTAGTTCGGTAGATGAGAAGGGAAGACTCCACTCCCAACTAAAATTTAGTCCCAGGGGATTGAGGGGGGCCCACTTAAAGGGGTGTCACGTCGGAGGCAAAGAATGAAAGAGCGTCATGGCGTGCAGGTCTAATTTTAGAGCCTTAGACTAGAGGTGCACGGGGGGAATCTTTGAGGGGGGGTGCCCGACCCCTGGCGCAAGGGGGGGGGGGTGGTCCCTAGTTTTGGCCATTTTTCGGCGATAGCCGAAAATTTTTCAGAATTTTTCGATTTTCAACTCATTTTTGGGGTACTTTTTTGGCCGCAGGCAAATTTTTTTTGCAATTTTTCAACTTTTTACGCATTTTTGGGGCACTCTCTTGGCCATCAGAGGGGGGATGGGGGGTTGGGGGGGATGCCGGATGTCTGAGGGGGGGGAGTGCCAACCCCCCTTAGGGGGGGGTGGATACCCCCCCCCTACCCCCCCCCTATGTGCATCTATGCCATAGACCCTTTCTATCTTGGGTGTATATATTTCAGCAGAACATTGGTAATTCCAATACAATCTGAGCGATTTTTAACTGAATTCGGCCAAACAGTGTCTAAAATTGCTATTTTCTGGCGAGAACAAGGACAAATTGCGTCTGCTTTGGGTTTTGGGACAGAGTTCAAAATTTCACAGTATTTAAGATGACAGGTTCCCACACCCACACAAAAGGAGGAACGAACCAGGAATGTAACCACCATTGCCGTGATGTAGCTCTTAGTTATATATAAGGTGTCTGACCATGGTCTTGTAATTTTGCTTAAAAACTTGTAAAAAGTCATCAAACAAATAGGTAAAAAAATGGCAAAAAATGACCCAAAGTCTCGGTTTTGGCGGTCTCGGAATTTGGTCTCGGTCTCGGTAGTCTCGGTTTTGTGGTCTCGGTCTCGGTCTCGGTCTCGGTCTCGGAAAAAAAACCGAGACTTCCATCCCTAGTGTCAAGCCGCCCCCAGACTCCCGCAACTATGCATTTGTATTCTACTGTATTTGTAATGGTAGAGGCGGGGTCGCCCCCCCCCCCCCCCCGGAAAAAATTCCTGGATCCGCCTCTGATATATTTGAAAACATATGATAAAAATATGAAGAAATCTGCACATATTCTGAAAATGTGCATATTAAATATATATATATATGTACATACATATTTAATATATAACGGGATCATGAATCTTGTTGAATCCAAAGGATGACATCCCTATCGTCTTCAACACCAGTACGATTTTGCATCATCTTTACCGTTGATGTAAGCTGCAAAAAAACTTCAATGATACCAAAATTAATGACAGAATCACAGAAAAATGACGAAAAAATACAGAAAGAATAAGAAAATGTTTCAAAAAATAGTAAAAACTTAAAATGCAATTACAGAGTCAAGACACAATTTCTATGTCTATATGTGTTTTTGCCTAATTTTAAGCAAAACAATGAGATTACAAAAAACAAAAAGTTACAAAAAAATTACAAAACGTTGAAAAGCATGCCATATTTTTCGAAAAATTGAAAAAAATTAAAAATACAGCTATTTCAAAGTCTTTTTATGTCTTGAAATGTATTTTTGCCAAATTTGAAGCAAAAAAATGAAATTTCTAAAAATTACAAAAAAATTACAAAAAAGTTACAAAAATATTACAAAAAAATTACAAAAAAGTTACAAAAAAATTACAAAAAAGTTACAAAAAAATTACAAAACGTTGAAAAGCAAATATTTCAAAAAATCGAAAAAAATTAAAAATACAGCTATTTCAAGGTCAGGATGCCTTTTTTATGTCTTGAAATGTGTTTTTGCCAACTTTGAAGCAAAAAAAATAAAATTTTTAAAAATTACAAAAAAATGACAAAAAAATTACAAAAAAATTACAAAAAAGTTACAAAAAAATTACAAAAAAGTTACAAAAAAATTACAAAACCCGTTTTGTAATATTTTTGTAATTTTTTTGTAACTTTTTTGTAATCAGATTTTTTCCTGTGCGTATTTAGGGAATTAGGGGGGGCTGGGTGTGCTGCAGCCCCCCTTTGCGATTTGAGCACCCCCCTTAGAGGGTCGCAGCCGCCCTTTGAGCGTTTGAGCGGCGGTGGCTCACTCCCCAACATGGTGGCTCACATTGCTTCGCACCCGCCCCCTGCCTTAGGTAAGGTGGCTCACGGTTGCTCCGCACCCCCCCCCAGGTAAGGTGGCTCACGGTTGCTCCGCACCCCCCCCCCCCCCGGTCGCAGCCCCCCCCCTTTGCGAAATCCTGGATACGCCACTGGTAGCAGTGACTTTTGTTTTTGTCTAGTTTTTGTAAATGCGCATGTGTTGAAGATAGCCAAGGTATGAGAACTGCATTTTTGTTTTGGGCCTAAGCTTAGTGTAACATACAGTATTACGAGTACTATCTTAAGGTCACTGGTTCGTTCCCGAGTTTCGGCACCATACTAGTGATACCGTACAGTGGTGTATTTAGGGGGGGGAGGCTGGGTGGGCTGCAGCCCCCCCCCCCCTTAGCGGTTTGAGCCCCCCCCCCCTTAGAGGGTCGCAGCCCCCCCCTTTCCGAAAATTCAAAAGCTGACAAAAGTGTTTCTGATACCTCCACAATTGACAAATTCTACCTTCAAAATTTAAAAAATCTCTAAATTTTTCCGTTCTGTTGATGTTTTTTCGGGTTAGATACCTGTTTTCTTTGTGCATGCCTACATATATATATATCAGGTCTATTATCAGGCGCAACTGAGGCGGGGGGGGAGAAATTCAAACTGACATTTTTTCACCGTGAAAACACGTTTTTATAGGTTTTCGCATACGCTGAGTTCATTTTTAACACTTTCCAAGCGAAAAAACGTTGATTTATACCTATACAAAAAAATTCAATTTTTGTCAAAAATTATCGTTTTTCGACATATTAGGGCTAATCGTCGAAAATTATGACCAATTCAGTCGTAATATCAGCCTGAAGTTTGATTGTCATAAAATAACACATAATAATATATTTAATACAGCTCTCTTAGCAACATATTTAGCTCATTTATACTAAAAATAGTAATTTTGCCAACTGAAAAGAGGCGAAATATACATAGTTAAATTGAGCTTGCATATCAAAATTTTTACATTCTTTTCGCATATACAATAAATTAATTACATTTTCATATAAAATTAAGCATCATTAGGCATAAGTAGCGATTTTAACTGAAAGCGAATACCATAAATACGATTTACAAACGTCACTGATGCTCAGCAGCAAGCTGGGACTGACAGTCAGTTTCGGTTTAAAAGTGCAGCTTTATTTATGATTCCACAGTAGCAAGTGTCCTTTGATTTGATGCAAACAACTAAGACTAAGGCCCGTATTCACATACTAACACTAACACTTAAAGTTAGTGTAAACCCTAACTTTAAGTGCTTCGTAGCACTAAAATTAGTGCTACGAAGCACTTAAAGTTAGTGTTTACACTAACTTTAAGTGTTAGTGTTAGTATGTGAATACGGGCCTAAGCCTTTTCTGACCCACCTACTAAGCCTGAGCCTAAGCACTAAGCCTCAGCCTAAGCACTGAGCCTAAGCCTAACCTAAGCACTAAGCCTCAGCCTAAGCACTAAGCCTAAGCCTAACCTAAGCACTAAGCACTAAGCCTAAGCCTAAGCCTGAGGTTTAATTTTATGGGAAAACCTGCTAATAAGCATGAAAAATAAATTTGCTGCACTAAAGTACACCTATCAGCTCCATATTTTAAAAAAAATTCCCAGCTATGGATCGAAATTTGCACTGTACCTTACCTGTGCTGTAACGCTTCAATCAGCCTGGCTCGGGTAGCTTCAGAAAAAGTTTTGTAACTTTTCAAAGCCTGAACCGATTTACAAAATTTTTTCAGCATTTAGTAGCTTAGAAGTTGCTCTTCCAATGGTAGCGACAGGTTTTAATTTGATTCAGTATTTTTGCCTAAATCCAGTTTTGCGCAAAAAATTTCATGTAAAGTTTAATTTTTTGACAAAGTTTGATTTCCAGCTAAAGCTTGCATCCTACAAACTTCTAACCTAGCCTATTCGAAAGAGCGTTTAATTTTGACCCCCCCTAGGTTTGGGGGACATAGGGGGACTCCGGATCATTAGTCGAAAAAATGCCGTTTTTGCGACTTATTCGACCCCTAAGGGTTTTAACACCAATAATTTCACTTCAGATTTTTATTAAAAGGGGCGACAGCTATTTTGGGGGCTAGAGATCAGATTGGGGGCATGGCTGACGATGGGGGTTTCATATTTTTATTAAAAGATGGGGTAGGAAGCGAATTGGAATCGAAAATAATTTCTCCCCCCCCGCTTCAGTCTGACCCTATTATCATATTCTGTGTTAATTGATTAATGTCTCACGTGTTTGTGTAGTCAGATAGGATAAAAAATACAAAATTAAATACAAAGTACAATATTTTTGCTTTGCTGCATACATGTATATATATATTTTTTTGCATATATACATGATATTTTTTTCGATTTTTTCACTTTTTGTTAATTTTAATTTTTGAAGCATAATTACACCAATCTGCAGTGGCGTAGCCACAAAAAACTTTCGGGGGTGAACGACTTCTTTTTTAAAACGTGTTAAAAATGCATTTAATTGCTAGCTAAAAACGGCACATATTAGCAATTTTCGGCCAATTTATAGTTTCTGTATAATAAAATTCGCCACAGTCGACCATTTGGAACTTTGAGTGGTGATCTGCTAACGGCACGTGTATCTGCGTCTCGTGTGTCATTTTGACTTTTGACCTAAAATTGACTTTTCCCCCAGAAAAAATTGACGATTTTTTAAATAGTTAGACCGAATGTGGTCAACTAGAGACGTATCAGAATTTTTTTAAAACAGAAAAATTATAACAAAAGATGGTAACGTCCATCAGACAGTGTCTTACACAAGTAAATGTAGCATAATATACTCGTGTACTGTGTAGACATGCAAGTGCAGCATAATGTACTCGTGTATACATACATAGGCTTCGACGAAAGATAACAATAAGGAATAGGAAGCCCCAGAGTTGCACGGGTTTGGGGGCGGCAGCCTCCAGAAAAAGATTAGAGAAAATTTTGATTTTTGGACCAAATTTGGTCGGAATTTCCGGCGAGCCAAAATCGAAGAGGGGACCCTTGTTGATAGTTTCTTATGAGTTGACCAAAAGGGGGGCGGTATATACGCCCTTGATACGTCCTGTATCTAGGTCGTACGTAACCAGAATTTTGAGAAAAAAAGAAATCGCACCTTGGACAATTTTTTTGTAAATATAGCAAGTTTGCAAAGGAGCGGCAGCCACCAATAAAACATGCCGAATTTTTAAGAAAACAGACCTTTGAAACATGCAGGAAAAAGCCATTTTTGCTTAATAATCAGCATTTTTGTGCGCAACTTCGAGCACTGTGAAAATTTTTTTGTTTCGCCAATCCAACAGGGGGATTCCTCACGTGGCTACGGCGCTACGCCCTTAGCCTGATATACTGACTATATACTGGATACATAAGCTGAGACAAAAATCTATGAAAAATAAAGTGATGGTCAAGAACTTCCCTACTTGGCAACTTGAATAGAGAAACAATTCTAAGATCTTATTTGGATCAATCTGGGACATCCCGAAAAAAGTTCCGACCCACCGGAAAAACTAAAGGGGCGCGACACTTGTGTAACATGACTCGGGGAAAGTTTTCAGAATCTCAATTTTTTTATCCTGGTGATGTCTTTGGGCAATAGCAACAATGCTCATTCGATGCTCATTTTTATTTTTCAATGCTCATTTTTATGTTCAAATGCTCAAATGAGCACAAATTTGAGCAAAAAAAACCGTGCTAGAGAATCATGCTAGCTAAGCCTAGACGATACCTGAAAACATCATGACTCACTCAAAACTATCCAAGAACAAGATTATATATAGCCGTCTTTGACTTCAAACTTTAGCCTACGTTCACTTCCAAAAACACTGAAAATACAATTTTCAAGGGGTCATAGCTTAAAATCCATATTTGTGGATAGGGGTTCTATTACAAAAAATGCTTCCCTCAAGGTGTTGCTCTGCTCCAAAAAATTGGTCCCCTATTTCCCCCCAACTGCACTTGATCCGGTTTTCCTGTGATTCTTCCGCAAACCACCTTATCAAGTGCCACCAAAATTACACACGTTGCTCCGCGCAATCCCACTTACCGTGGGGCCCCCTTTGACGATTCTTGGATCAGCGCCTGGCTATAGCCAATAGTCTAGTCGCTACTATTTCGGCACATATTTATTTATCTAGAAACCAGTGATGGAGGCCAACTTATTGAACTATTCAACGCCTGTCAGCACTGCGGGAAGCTCTGCCGAACTTCTAGCAGACACCCGACTCACTCCACACTATCTTGCCGGCCAACCGCTTACGGAAGTCGGTTGTTTTGGAAATTCCACGGCTCGACAACCACTGAACACGGGCAATGGGAGTGGCAGGAATGATGGCAACTTTCACTGGCATGGCACACCGGCTGAGTCTAATGCTTGGGCAGCTGGCTTTGATGCTCATGCTACTTTTTCTGCCAACGCTCAAGCGCATTGTGAGTTTTCTAGCCAATAGGGAAAAAACTTAGTTTGGAAACTTTCGGTAATCACGGTTTTTTGTGTGTTTTTTACTGTGTTTTCGCACACATTTTCTTATAAAAGCACACACTTTCTTATAAAAACACACCAAAAAGCACACAAATTTTTGAGCCGACTGAATTTTTACACAAGGGTCCCCCTTTGGTTTTTACGGTCCGGCCGAAAAAATTTTCTGATACGTCTCCAATTGACCAAATTTGGCCTTAAATCGAAAAGTTTCCCAATTTTTCTCCAGACCCCTGCGACTATGTGGCTTACTATTCCTTGTTATTGTCTTTCATCAAAGCCTATGCATGTATACACAAGTACATCATGCTGTAAGTGCATGTCTGCACGAGTATATTATGCTACATTTACTTGTGGAATACACCGTCTGATATGACACTCCCATCTTTTGTTTTAAATTGTATCGGAAACATTTCTGATACGTCTCCAGTTGACAAAATTCGGTCTAAAAATTGGAAAAATCATCAATTTTTTTCTGGGGGCTGCCGCCCCCAGAGCCCTGCAACCTTGTGTCTTTTGCTTTTTTTGGTCCGGCCGGAAAAATTTTCTGGTATATACGTGTCCAATTAACTAAATTTGGCCTAGAAATCAAAAATTTCCCAATTTTTTTCTGGGGACTGCCGCCCCCAGACCCCTGCAGCCTTGTGCTTTAGTAATCTTGCGTTTGTAAGGCGTTTTATGAGTGTTGACATTACTAAAAAGTGCATGTTAACCCATTACAAAAAATCGAAAAGTCATCCCCCCCAAGAAATTTTTTTCTGAGTACGCCACTGCCTATGCATGTCTGCACGAGTATGTTATGCTGCATTCACTTGTGTAATACACTATCTGATGTGACGTTACCATGTTCTGTTTTAATTTTTTGTCAGATAAAATTTCTGATACGTCTCCAGTTTACCAAATTCGGTCTAAAGTTGGAAAAATCGCCAATTTTTTTTCTGGGTGCTGCCGCGCCCAGACCCGTACGACTTTGTGGTTTAGTGATTTTGCTTTTGTAAGGCGTTTTAAAGTGTTAAAATTGCCACTTGCATTTATCCCACCCCCCGAAATTTTTTTCTGGGTACGACACTGCCTGATTCGGCCTAAAATTGAAAAAATCCGCATGTTTTCCTGGGGGCTACTGCCCCCAGGCCCAGACCCCCGCGATTTTGTAGCTTAGTGTACTTGGCTTTTTGCGTTTTTTATGCGAATTTACGTTTTAAAATTGATAAAAAGTGCATTTTAACTCATTACAACGAATCGAGAGTCATTCTCCCCCGAATTTTTTTCTGGTTACGCCACAATCAGAATGGTTTGATAGCAATTTCACTACAACTTCACATAGCACGTTTGATAGCAACAATGTAATGCCTAAAAACGCTTTCCGGCTATATTTTAAAAAAGCACACATTTTGCTAAAAAAGCACACACTTTCTTATAAAAGCACACAAAAAAGCACAGGGTGAAATTTGAAAAAAAAACCCTGTCGGTAATAATATCCATGGTAATACACTAAATTAAAAGTTTTTTATTTTCTTATCAGGCTTTACTGTAAGCAGTATATAAAATGAAGCAGAAGCATAAAACGAATTTTATTAATATTTATCATGCTTGAAATTTTTACCTTAAGTGATGGGAAAAAATCCAATTCTATCGATCAATGAAATATTAAGCATGCCTCCGTGTATAGTATAAAAACATTAAGGAGTGTTTACTCCGTTTTGAAAATATATAGTTTTTGCAGCTGCCAGCACCTCGCAAACTGCCGGTCCCAGTTGGATGTCAGTGACAGCAGCGCAAGCAGCCGCGGCCCAAAATGCAGTCTGTTTTCCCACCGGCCAGCCGGGCTACAGTTCGCTGCCGCCCGTCTCCTACTTTTGGCCAAGTCCGGCGGCCTATTGGAGTGCCTGGAATAATTTGCGAGGCCCGGCCCCGAACGCCATCGTTTGCCCGCCACCGCCGGCCAGTCAAATCAGCCCTAGCCCAGATTTGTTCGCCTGGCCACAGACCTGGCCGGCAAACTGCTCCACTCAGGCCGAAAGCTGGCCCGGCAACTGTCGACCGCAAAATGCCCAAATTCTGTCACCGCCTGCTGCTGTGCCGATCATACAACAGCATCAGAAGTTAGTCTGAACTTTAGATCATATTACTTTTTTAAAAACTTTTGACTTGTGTGAAGTGTACATGTAGTCAGACAGAGGGGGTAAAAAAATACAATCGAAAACATAGGGTAAAAAGTATATACACCCCCTCCAAGAAAAACCACAGCAGGTATTTGCCAGTTGAATACATACAAAGCAAGCACTACTCGTTCTACATTACTTAAACGTATTACCTAGTCATGATCTTTCTTCAGCTTAATATGAAGCTAACAAAGTCATGCACCAAAAATTTGGCTCATTTTACAAGGGCCAACAAAATTTTCACAAGCTTCTCTTGTCGCGGGGTCTAGCTGTTTTCCGACACTAGCTGCGCATATGGCATAGTCAACTACCCTTCTTTAAATCTGTGAACGGTTCATCTCTATTGGTACTGGTTGGCGCCTACGGGAGCCATATTTTTTACACCCCATTTTTGGTCGATTTGTGGGGAACAATAATACGGATACTTTTTGCCTTCATGTCGTGGTTTTAAACCAAAACAACTTCATTAATAGCAGAAAAAAGTAAGTACAGGAAGGTTCTACATCTACGGCCTCCAAGTGCACTACGACCACCGACTGCTAACAGAGCGGTTCAAACTACACAAGGCCAGATTTTGTCAATTGGAGACGTATAGAAAATATTTTCGGGGGGGCCTTGCCCGTGTGTAAAAGTATTACATTCGGGGAGCCCTTGTATTCATACGTAAAATATAAACAACAAAATTGAGTAAGTTTGAGTTGAGTTTCATAACGGTTGAAGCGTTTTGGTCTGCTTTTTTTAGATGGGTCAGAATCGACCCACATTTTCCCCCGCGACCGTATCATACATGGGCAAGGTGGTTAAACTGAACCCGGGAAAACTAAAATTTTTTTGCGCGGTCCCTTCACCCAAGGCGAAAGGGTCCGTTGTGAAATGTTGTTTGTAGTCATTTAATCTAAACAAATTCACTGTCAGTGGCCCACCCACAAAAAAGTTTCAGGGAGAATGACTTTCTGAGTTTTTGTGATGGGTTAAAATGCACTTTTTAGTAATATTAACACTTAAATTTGCGTTGGAAACTCAAGACCACTGAGTCACCGGCTGCAGGGGTCTGGGGGCGGCAGCCCCCAGAAAAAGATTGGAGATTTTTTCAATTTTTAGGCCGAATTTGGTCAACTAGAAACGTATCAGAAATTTTTTCCGACCAGAAAATTATAACGATAAATGGCAACGTCACATCAGAGAGTGCATTACACATGAACACAGCATGATGTACTTGTGCATACATACCATAGGCTTTGACGAAAGATGATAACAAGGAATAGTTATAAGCCATAAAGTTGCAGGGGTCTGGGGGCGGCAGTTCCCAGAAAAAAATTGAGAATTTTTTGATTTTTAAGCCAAATTTGGTCAACTGGAGGCGTATCGGAATTTTTTTTCGGCCGAGCAATAAAAACCAAAGGGAGGACCGCGCAATCAATTATCTAGAGTTAGACTGCGCACTCATTAGGAATGCGCAGTCACTTAAGAGTTGGACTGCGCGGACTATTTGTAGTTTTTGACTGCGCGGTCCAACTCTTATTCGCTGCGCAATAATACTGACGGCGCAGTGCGGAGTGCAACTCTAGTTTGACTGCGCCCGCGCAGACTATTTGGACTGCGCAGTCCAACTATTAATTAGCTGCGCAATCTTACTGACTGCGCAGTTTAACTCTAGTGTGACTGTCAATCAATCTAGAGTTAGACTGCGCAGTCATTTGGATTTCGCAGTCAATTAATAGTTAAACTGAGCAGACTATTTGGACTGCGCAATCAATCTACAGTTAGACTGCGCAGTCAACTTTCACGTCAGTTATGCGCGCGGTCCTTATAGTTACTCAGAGCAGCCCTCGCTCCGCTCGGACTGCGCGGTCCAAATTCGACCGCTGCTCGGTCGCGCGGTCCACCCGGGAAAATCCCGGGTGAATCCCGGGTCCTGCCCATGTATGGACCGTATTTTTTCTCCCAAATTTTTCGATTTACATAAAATTAGTAATGCAGAGAAAAAAGTTTAATATGTGGTTTTGTAGAGCAACTCTGCGAGGTAGTATTGGAAAAAAGTTTGCCCGAGAAACTTAATCCAGGAAAGCAAAAAAACTTGTACTCATATTTTCTATTTTTTTACCCTATCTGACTATAAATGCGAATATGCTTATTGCTTGTCCGGAAAAATAGAAAAATCCACCCTAGCAATACGTAACTGAACGAAGA
>JASANF010010900.1:0-59972 GCA_030248245.1 Trissonchulus sp. WLG1_4
GTTCGGTTGGTAGAACGTCGTTACTTCGTATCCAGGGTGGCGTGTTGATCGTCATTGAACTTTTGCGACTTTTTACACCGTGTTGCTCAACGCCCAAGACAAGAGCAACATCCTCTGAGGGAAACAACCCCCTCAGAGTCAGAACAGTGAGTGGGGGGCCTTCAAGGGGGCAAACGGCAACTCGAGGAGGACGTGGGGCGCCGGGGGCGGTCTGGTTGCGGTTTCCAGAACAGGTCGCCGGAGCAAAGCACCACGGGCCAACGCTCTGCCATCTCCGCCTACAAATGTTGCTCGTGCGTCCAGCTCCGCTCCCATCTGTTCCGATCCTTGCCAAGCCCCAGAGACTCTCAGACCCAGAGTCTTCCCTGAGGAAAACCCACCCGACGATTATGGACAACCTTGGGCAACCGGAATATCCAGCAATGGCTGGCTGACTTTTCATCAACCAGCACTCCAGGGCAACAACTGCCACACCCAGGCACAACTGTCCAGGCTATTGGTAAGTCCTGCTTCTGTCCAAACAAGACTGGTGGTGGCACAAGTTCGGATCCTGGAGGGGATAGGTACCGCTCCGCCGGCAAGCAAGCCCCCAAAACCTCAAGTAACGTCGGTTAGACCCCATGTTTTTAATTGCTTGCCTCCCGCGGGTTTATGGGAAGACCGTATGGTTCACACTAACATTAATGTTTCGCTACTTAATGAAGAGCTATCTACAGCTGTAAATCCTGATTTTAAAAACTACCTTATACGAGGATTTTTAAAAGGTTTTTGGATAGGTCATATGGGACCGGAGAAATCTCGGATTTCGAGCAACCTAAAATCAGCTAGCTTGCGTGACGAAGTCATTGATAAACATATTACAAAAGAATTAGCAGCTTCTCGCATAGCAGGACCCTTTTCCTCACCACCGCTTCCAATGTTTCAAGTCCATCCTCTCGGCCTAGTCCCCAAAAAAGGTAGTGAGGAGTTTAGAATGATCTACCACTTATCTCATCCAGACGCGGAGTCTTTGAACGATCACATTGCTATGGACCTTTTCCCTGTTAAGTACGACAATATTGACGACGTTGCCGCGGTCCTGTCTAGGATGCCAAGAGGCAGCTTCATGGCAAAATGGGACGTCAAGGCAGCCTTCAGAAATATCCCTATAAGGCCAGAAGATTTTCATTTGTTGGGGTTGTTCTGGAAAAACAAATTTTATTTCGATAAGTACTTGCCGTTTGGAATGAGCAGCTCCCCCTGCATCTGGGAGCGATTTGCTACGGCCTTGGAAGCAGTTTTACAGCATAATTATGGCGTAAAAAGTATACTCCACTTAATGAACGATTTTTGGATTACAAATCCTAGTTATAACGGTTGTAAAATACAACTGCAAACAGCAGTACAAGTATTTGAAAATTTAGGTGTCCCGTTAGCCGATGAAAAATTGGAGGGTCCGTCTAGGTCCTTAGTGGTATTTGGATTAGAAGTTGACACTGACCGTCAGACGATCCGTTTGCCCGACGACAAACTTGTAAACCTAAGATATGCCGTCGACCTTTGGTTGAGTAAGAAAACCTTCACGCAACGAGAGCTTCTCTCGTTGATTGGTCAACTGTCGTTCGCTTGCAAGGTTGTAGCACCGGGTCGCCCTTTCTTGCGACGTTTGATAGATCTTTCGATGGGCGGGCGTTCTCTTTCACACCACGTTCGGCTTGATTCGGAAGCAAAGAAAGATTTACAGGCGTGGAAACTATTCCTAAACCACTGGAACGGCGTCAAGTACTTCACCGAATCTTATAATCACTCAATGCACATAACAACCGACGCTTCCACTTCGTACGGAGGAGGGGGTATCATGGAAGGTCAATGGTTTTCAACACAGTGGCCAGTGCACTTTGCGACAAATACGTCTAATTTTTCCATCCAGTGGTATGAGCTTGCAGCGATCACAATTGCTCTAATTCTTTGGAGCAACAGATGCAGGGGCTGTACGGTCATTTGCCAGTGCGACAATCTTGCCGTTGTTCATCTTCTGAATAAACGAACTAGCCCAAACAAGGATCTAGTACATCTACTGAGGGTGATAACTGAGTTAACAATGGAATATAACTTTTGCGTGAGAGGTGCGTTTCTACCGGGCAAAGAAAATGTAGGAGCTGATGCACTGTCCCGCGGAAATTTTCAGGCGTTTCGAGAATGGGCGGGTCATTGGGCAACAATCACACCAACACCTGTGCCGGAAAGCATTTGGAACACCTTGGTGCCACCTTAAAAACACTGTGGAGAGCATCAGTAAGTTCTCACACCTGGAAAATTTACAAAACTGCATACGATAAGTTTAAGCACTTCGTGATCGATAAAAAACTGGCAAATGTTCCCCTTGAGGTTCAACTGAGTTTCTTTTTGGCGCAATTAAAGCAAGATAACGTGTCGTTTCAACGAGTCAATCAAATTTTTTCTGCCATAAAATTTTTCAGTTCCATTCACGGCTTAAAGTTTCCCACTATAAGTGAGCCCCCATTTTCTTTATGGCTTCGAGGCTTTAAACGACTAACTACTGGCCAGTTGCCAAAGCCAAGGCATCCAGTATCATGTTCTTTACTCTGTTGGTTAATAGCAAATTCTCCCACATTCTTGTTGAATGAATTGGAAGCGGATACATTCAATGCAGTTTTGGTGGCTATGTTTTTCGGACTTCTTAGAATTAGTGAAATAACAGGAAACTGTAATAATACTGTTGTTTTTTCGGCATCTAAACGCCTCCATGCCTATACTGGTTTTTTACCCAAGTCAAAAACGGACCAAACTGGCAACGGATGGTCTTTTACTATTCCCTGTTTGTGTAGTTCAAATTGGAGTTTTTTTCCAGGAAAAGTTATTCAAACTTACGTGACTAAAGTACTAAAAAGACAGCTGATAGATAGTTTTACGTTGATTACCCCACGTGGACAATGCATTACAAGACCCTACTTTGAAAAACTATTTAAACTAGGCATTTCAGCTGCAGGTCTAGATGCGAATTGTTTTAATACCCACTCTTTAAGAATTGGTGCGGCCACCGCCTTAGCTCATTCCGGGACAGCCGAGTGGGCCATTCAAAATTTAGGTAGATGGCGTTCTACAACTTATAAAAACTATACGCGTGTCACGCCTGACTTTGTTGCTCGACGTTTTGCGAGCACTGTTTAGTGCTTGTTTGTGCGTGTTCTATTTGATTTGCAGATTTTGGACATGTGTTTGGTGAAACTTGTGTGCTCGAACTATGAAGTTCAATAAAGAATATTAATAACGTTTGTGATGTTGCGATGTGCATTTTTAGTGAGACGGGCTAGTGAATCGAGAGTTGAGAGGTGTAGAGGTGGTTGTTAGCTAGCCCAGCCTGGATGGAGCTCGACCTCGGGAGTGCGGTTGAGTTGAATATTGCTTGGTTGTGTACCTACTCGTGAGTCTACAGTTTGTGCGTAGACTGGTATGTTGCCAGGCTGGGCGTGCTCTCTCCATTCACTTGCCCTCTCTCAATGTCGTTGTGCGTCCATGTTGTATACATAGAGCATCGGCGGAGTTAAGTACATAATTTAACTCCGCGATGCGCAAAGATTTGTCTGTCAGCTACTTATGTTGCTAGGGTGTAATCATTGATTACGGTTTCGTGTAATCGTTCGGTTGGTAGAACGTCGTTACTTCGTATCCAGGGTGGCGTGTTGATCGTCATCTAACTTTTGCCCGCCCCCCCCACCCGGATTTTGCCTTACATGCTTGGCTATAACTTGTTTGCTGCTTAATAAATTGGCGAGCGTTTGGAGAAGCAACCGAAACAGCCAGAGGTGGTTGTTAGCTAGCCCAGCCTGGATGGAGCTCGACCTCGGGAGTGCGGTTGAGTTGAATATTGCTTGGTTGTGTACCTACTCGTGAGTCTACAGTTTGTGCGTAGACTGGTATGTTGCCAGGCTGGGCGTGCTCTCTCCATTCACTTGCCCTCTCTCAATGTCGTTGTGCGTCCATGTTGTATACATAGAGCATCGGCGGAGTTAAATATATATATATATATATATATATATATATATATATATATATATATATATATATATATATATTATATATATAATATATATATATATATATATATATATAAATATAATATAATATATATACCCTAAGTAATACGTGATATATAAAATTATTATAACTTATGAGATGTATTTTGGATTTCGAGCATATTTATTTATACAGATGCATAGAACAGAATGCATATATAGTGCTTGCAAAACCATAATGTATTTGTGTTTTTTACCTATACACTATTGTCAGAGTCCAGAGTGTTAGACCAAGCTATTTTCCTTGTGAACTTCAGTTTTTTCTATGTGGAATGCGTTTTTTTATTTTAGACGGAAAGTTTCTGTTGGCGTTGCCCATTCATCCAGGTTTCCTTCTGATTCCGCTGTTATTGCAAAAAACCAAGGTATATAAATATAATTATTAGGGATGTCACGGATGATCCGCAACTTTTTGACATCCGCATTTGCATCCGCAAAAAATTTAATGCGGATGTGCGGATGTTGCAGATTCGGCAAAAATTACTAAAAATGTAGAAAATCAAACGGCAATTTTGATTTTTGTGCATGTATATACCAATATTTTTGCTTTTAAAACGGTTAATGAAACTTAATTCTAGGCTTTTTCACTTCATTGTTGGTTGCAAATCGATCTTTTCTAAATTAGGCTTCACGAATATTTGATATTGCGGGCATAGTCGAACTAAGTTTTGCATGTTTGAGACAGACTAGTCTACAAAATTGCAAAGCAATAATTGTCAAAACAATATTATCAGTTTTTAACTTGCATGCTTTCGTAGATTAGAAAGAATAGACAGATTAGTATAGTGATTATACACCAACCAAAGCCAAAAGCATCAAGTAGCCAGAGGGTCACGACGATAGCCTTTGAGTTGGCATAAAGTTAACCAATAGCGGTTCAAACAAACTGTTGATGGCGGCGCATGGCTTAGAACTTATAAGATATGTATAATGAATGCACAACGTTGTTACAAACTGTTTTATCTAAGTCTCATTCCTTAGTACTTGCATTCTCGCATTCATACTTGCTATTTTTGGATATTATGTATTTTTTGGTGAAACATTTTTCAAAAATTCGGCTCATAACTTGTTTAAAACGTATTCTAAAAAGATCCGCATCCGCGCGGATGTCAGGAGTCAACATCCGCATCCTCATCCGCGGATGTCAAAAAAGTCACATCCGCGACATCCCTAATAATTATTCTTGAACATCTGCAGCAATGAATTTTTAACATGTGTCTGAAGTTATACATTAAAGTTAAAACAGTTATTGTGTATTATATATTTTACTTGAATGTTTTTTATTATTTATTTTCTTACTAAAGTCTGACCAGAAATTGCTGAACCCAGAGCCAAAATAGGTGGCGTGATTTTTGTGGCTACTCGCTATACTCTTGATGGTTGCAATTATTTCTTTTCGTAACGAAATCGCGTGTTTCTTTTTGTCTCGGGGTTCAGCACTTTTTGGTCAGACTTTAGTGCAGAATATTTCTATGTTTATAGTATACTAGTTAGTGCATACTAATATACTAATAATAGTTATTAGTGATATTCTATAGATTGTTAATGTCCGTTTTTAGGACGTTTTGCTGTCCCTGTCGGATATAGTTTGTGGTTCTCCGTTTTGCGATCTCGAATTTATCAAGTCTCCCACATTACAACAGTGGCTGTCTCTAGTGTGCACTCACAAAGGTGCTGTATATACTTCACTCTTTTTAGATTGATTGTGTAATAGATGTAAGCAAACGCAAAAAAAAACAGTTATCTTAAAGTGGGTGATCACAGAAGAAAAAAAGATGCCTAAGCCTAAGCCTGAAGCCTAATCTGAGGGGAATGACAAATAAGGCAAACTTGAATTTGTGCAACCGTCACCACTGTCAATGTTAAACAACAGGGTACAAAAGATCTTCCGATCATCCACTTTAAGAATTCCACAAAAATTTGTATATTTTTAATTGTGCTGAAACAATTAGATTTAAAATTAATTAGGTTTTACACAATATGGATACTAAAGTTTTTGATATCGGATATATATAGTTTCATTTTTTTGACCGAGGGCCTATTCCTTTACCGGATTAAAGGGTTAATTATAATCGGACTAAACGGTTTAAAAATTATGCTCAAAAATGCCATTCCAAAACCTTCGGATTAAACGGACTTAACTTATAGTCCGCTGCTTTTTAGTCGGACTAAACGGACTTAACTATGCACGCTAATGTTAAGCGTGCATGTTAAATCCGTTTAGTCCAGTGGGAGTTTAGGAATGGGTTCGGACTAAAATCAAGCCGCAGACTTATTTTAAACTGGTTAGTCCGTTTAGTCCGACTTTTCATTCCAAAACCTCGGACTAAAATAAGTCCAGTCCGTTTAATCCGGTAAAGGAATAGGCCCCGAGTGACAAAGTGACTTTGATTTTTAGAACACGAAAATCTCCTGCTATATCGACTGGACAAAGGAAAACTGATGAACTGGCTTAAGGCGCGGGTATGCGAAAATGCAATTTATTGTAATTTTTCAAGAAAAAATGCTTTCTAATAAGAATTTAGAAATTAGTGTACTTTTTCATCTTAATGTATATATACTGATATTCAGTGACAATTCATTTATTCATTTAGTGACAAAATATTGTAGATAGAGATTTTGAATAGTTTTTTATAAAGCTCTTAGGTGTTTGACCGGGATAAGCTTATACTAACTTTTTGCGAGAAAACCTGTTACATATTCCGTTGCATTCCGTGTGGGCTTGTGTTGGCTAAGGAGGCTAAGACATGATATTAATCTAACAATCAAAAAAAGCTTTTGCCAAATAAGTTGATTTAGTTTAGTAAATTTTTTCACTTAATTATCATGATTAACAGTTTAACACTATTATTTGTTATTGTTATTTTGTTTGTTACATTGCTATTTTTATTTTAGTTTGACAAACTGCGTAATTATTTCAAGTGCAAAGGCCCAGAATTCGGCTCTGTTAGTCAGCAGCATATACTGGGCATTTTGCTAGACTATATTCCTGACACTTTGCACGATGAAGTTAGACAACGTTGCGGGTACGTTCTTTAAAAAAATAGTGTTTAAGCAGTTTTTTGAAAACACCTCCCCACAGGGTTTCTTAGTGCTGTTAAAAAATAAAGGTAGTCCAGGTAAGGCCAATTTTGTTGTTCTAGCGAGTATATCTGAGATTCCGAGCATTAATGCAAGTTTTTACTTTCAGCACGTCAGCGGCATTAAAGTCGGTGTTTTACACTGATTTTACTTTTTTCGAAAACTTAATAAGTTTTTAATGTCCTTTTTGTAGTAAATCTCTTCAGCTGTGTCGGGGGCGGGGTGTAGCTTCTTATCAGACCAAGAGCAAGGGGAACATTATTGTTTTTAATTAGCCATTTTTAGGATAGAGGTCAGAACAGGTCATTGGATTCAAGTTTGTTTCAGTGTTGATCAGACGTTATCTTCAGCCGGAAACAAAATCCAGTCTCATCCAAGAAAGGTTTGTTTTGTGCTTTTTTTATTTAACTTTTGTTTAATATATTCTCCAGTTTTTTACGTCATCGGCATTTGTATATAATATATCGATAGTAAATATTTTTGACTAGTGATTTACGCTTTAAAATATTATATCAATTAAGTATTAAGTCTGCCTATTTAGTTGGATCTGTACAGCGGTGCTTATGTTCAGGAATTGAATTTCTCGATCGTAAGAATTTTCACTAATTTTTCTGGGCACTTTTTTGATTTTTCACCAATTTTCTTGGCAAATTTGTACCGTCGTGTGATATGGTGTGGGTTCTTGTTTGACGGATCCTCTTTTTTGTCCTGCCCTCCATTTTAAACTGTGTTTCCCTCTTCTTTCCGAATTCTGCCAAAATCACCTCGACGTATTTCTTTAAATCGTTTCGTATGATTGGAACAGAACAGAATGCCCCCCCCCTTGTCCCCATACCCGAAATTTAATGCTGTATCTGCCACTCAACTGGGTGTGTGGTTTTTTGAAATGATTTTATTTTAGAAGCAAAAGACTGACAAATCCAGTTCACAACCAATCGACGATTATTATTCATCCGATTTGGCCAAACAATTGGTATGCTTTTATGGCTCGTTCACTTGAGTGTTTAATTATTTGAAATTGACTTTTTTCAGCTTAATAAAACGAATTCAGTCATTTATTCTGGCGTTTTTTATTAAATTTCAAATTTCATGCAGTATGAATCAATAGAAAAATTAAAAAAGTCACCCCACAAGAGTAGTCAAGTCAATACTTTTGTACCTTGTGGTGATTTTATGGTATTTTTTATCTGCTCACATAACTGCATAAATGTTTTTTCGCCCTAAAAACTGACGATGATTTGAAGAGAGCAGCTTGCGGTCAAACCGGAGTTAGTTAGTCACAGAAGGTCATGTAATTATGTCTACTTATTTCAGGAATCAAAAAAGCCTGAGCTTACCACTACGCAAAAACAGCTGAAAAAGGCCAGTGTTGGAAGCAAATCTTTGGTAGCATTTTTTGGGAAGAAAAAGACGTGATAAAAAAGATTGTTGATTGTAGCCATTTTTTGTGTAGTGTTAAAACCTCCCAGTATTATATATACACGTCGAGAGATCTTGGTTTGGTAAAGGGGGTTGTTTTTGATTTTTCTACATTTAAAAGTGGGGGGTTGATATGTTTACTAAATTCTGACAAAAAATAGTTGCGCCACTTACTTGTTTTAGTGGCATGAATTCTGGTCGTACTCTTGATAGTCAAAATCATTGTTATCGTAACGAAATCACATGTTTCGTTTTCTCAAGCTGTGCAACTTTGTCAGAATAATGTGATTCGAGATTCTTGCTGAATGGGATAGTTTTGTGCTGCCAAATTGTGTGTTGAATGGAAAAAAATGGTTATCTCTGTTATGTATAGTTGCTCAATAAAGACCTTTTTATAATCGGAAGACCCTGTCTCTAATTATCTTAATAATCTCGTAGGGACCAGAGTAGTGTTTGCGAGCCACCGCGTAATCAACCGGCGAAGAAGTTTGACATTGACCGCTCACAAACAAGTCTGACAAGAACATGAAGTCATGTTTCGATTTCTCAAGTGGTCCAACTATTTGTTTAGTCACACACAAGAGGGTCGAGTATAAACGTTTGAGGACATTCTCGATAATGAAAGTTAACGACTAGGACTAGCCTTAGGGTCAAGCAAAGCTTCCGAACTGCATGCATTAAATGGACAGATGGCCGAAAGTACCTTCGACCCGCGTCCACCCCTGCTTGTGGGCAAGAGGCTGATCCATCGATCGTGTGCGTCCGTCTAATACAGTCTGCGTCCGTCTAATACAGTCTGCGTCCGTCTAATACAGTCTGCGTCCGTCTAATACAGTCTGCGTCCGTCTAATACAGTCTGCGTCCGTCTAATACAGTCTGCGTCCGTCTAATACAGTCTGCGTCCGTCTAATACAGTCTGCGTCCGTCTAATACAGTCTGCGTCCGTCTAATACAGTCTGCGTCCGTCTAATACAGTCTGCGTCCCTAATACAGTCTGCGTCCGTCTAATACAGTCTGCGTCCGTCTAATACAGTCTGCGTCCGTCTAATACAGTCTGCGTCCGTCTAATACAGTCTGCGTCCGTCTAATACAGTCTGCGTCCGTCTAATACAGTCTGCGTCCGTCTAATACAGTCGCTACACTCCAACCTTCCACTCAAACTGGCCCTCGGTCCCCTCAAACTCCCCTTCAGTTTAAAGGGACCCGCGGATCGCTCATATCGTAACGCGTACCGACGCCGACTAAAGTGACAAAATTTGACTATTTTTACAACAGTACACAACACAACAACACAACATTTGTACACAACAGTAATCTGAACCTGAAACAAAACTTATGTCGAGCTGTGTGCGCTTATGACTTTGAGCAATGTACCTACGTGCATTCGTATTAAACAAGCTAAGTTTTCGGCAAAAGTATTCAGTAAGTATCAATAACTATATCTACGGTTCTGTGTACTACATCTATAACTACATCTATAACTACGGTTCTGTGTACTACACACGTGAATATCTTTCGTTCGTCGGAACTTTGACTACTAATATGCAAATGAGATGTTACTGCGTAGCCCCGCTTTTCAATTTCAATACCATTATCAATTTTTGACCAAATTATTTTCAATTTCAATACCATTATCAATTTTTAGGCTAATTATTTTCAATTTCAATATCAATTAATAATTGATATGGAAATTGAAATTGAAAGTGGGTTTCAATGATTAAATGACCCAACAGGAAAAAGCAATACATGTTCTATGCATATTTCTTTCTTGACGTACATATCTCCGTTAATGTGGAAGCATCCAAAAACAATAGAACTATTGTATTGTGAATGTCAGCACAAATGATTACTCAACTCTCTTCTACTTTATAGTTGATAAAAACAGCTTGAGAATTTAATTGTATTTTTTTGCATAATAGAACACACCTTTGAATCACGCTAAGTATCCAAAAAAATCTAATTAACACTAACTAAATCCAGACGATCCAGAGAGTTTAAAGTACAAGCAGTGTGTGTTATCTAGTCAGATCTAGAGAACAATAGACATTGTTTCTTTTTTACAGTAAAAAGAGTGAAACTCTACTTATAAAGCGCAGTCAATGATGCTCGTCAAAAATCCCCTCTACTAAGGGGATAGGTAGGTTGATCGTCTAACCAGTTCGCTATTTGTACTGACGATTTTTCTCAAGGCCTTATAACCGCGTGTAGCTAACGAATATTGCCCGGCACATGCAAGCAGCATAAACCCGACCCACTGCTCATGACGAGCACGTTAGGCTCGATTCATACTTACAGCCGTATGTCCGTTCAGCCTGCAGAATGACGTCACTAGAGTAGCAGACTAGTGCAGTGGACCAGCCAGCGCATGTGACGTCATTATTTCGTCATTTTGTCGGCTGAATAGACATACGGCTGTAAGTATGAATCGACTCTTAAGTCGTGACTGCACAGGCAACTTGGTTTTGTCTGTGTTGGCTCGACTGATACTTACAGCAGTATGTCCGTTACAGCCAGCAAAATTACAAAATATAGTCACGTCACAATCGGATCTTATACATACACCATTAGTGGCGTGACTAATTCGTCATTTTGCCGGCTATGCGGATTGCGGACATCGGCTGTAAGTAAGAATCGAGCCTTATCGTGCGCGTATTTGCAGATTGGTGTGTAAAATACAATCGTGCTTGCTCTAGTCGCTACTTGCTGAGACCCGGACTAAGCCCGCAACGGCCTGTTGTCCGAAGCATGTTTGCGAATAGGAGTTTTAGTGCCTGAGTACAGACCCGGAGAGAACGAGAACTTATCTAGTCTTTAAGCCACGCGCATGACTGCTAAACGCCATGTGCTTATAACTTATGGTTACTTCTCCTGTGAAGTCAAGCGGTGAGCTTGAACAGGTCCGAGCAGAGAGGTGCTCAGTCACCTACCTGACTACGAGCTAGGGCAATATGGAGACAAGCGCAACGGAAAGTAAAAGGCTTTATTGATGTAGAAATATACAGGGACAAAGCATGGGTGCAGAAATACACAGTAGGGACACGCCAGGAATACAATGTCGACACAGCCTACCCACCCGACAGTTAGGATCGAACTAGTGGACTGACCGTATCGAAGAATATTAGCTACAGATACCGAGGGACTCACGCGGAAGTACACTAGAATAGATTGAGTGTGTTGCACTTGGTGATGCAACTTGAGTTATGTGCACTTCGTCATCTTTGACACTCCTATTTAATCTTCTTTTTTTCAAGTTTGCAGGTTTCCAGGTCACCTGACTCTGATTGTCACTGTTCTGTTGAGTAATTTTTTGAAAATAATTTTTAAAAAATAACAGTACGTAATAACAGTTGTCATAAAACCAACAATTTTCAGAACTGAAAAAAAAGTGTAAAGTTGAATGAGTGCAAAAGTGTAAAACAGGGCCATAGATTTCGATAGCAGATACAATAGGTAGCTGTTGAGCATCATAACTAGAAGAAATAGGTAAACAAGATCTTCTGCTGAGTGTGGAGCTGTCACACTGTGAGGCCAGAGTGTCAATATTCCAGATGAAATATTAAACGCGGCCACTTATTTGTGGATAAAATGAACTTAAATACCTACCTATTACTGCACACATTCACTGCTGAGCTGAGTAGCGCCAAATTTTTTCAAATAACGACAAAAAACAAATTGTAGAAAAATATTTGTCCTTATCAAAAAGTTAAGTCTCATCGAGATTTGAATTCGGATTACAGGATTCAAAATCCTGAGTGCAAACCACTACACTACGAGACCTATGGTAAGAAGATGTTAACACTGACTATTGAAAGTTCTGCTAGCGTTCTTGGTAAATCAAGGGTAAAGTACTAGTTTGAAGAAGTTTAAAGTGTGGTAGTAAAGTTCATTGGTAGAAGATAGCGACAAAGATTAATTAGTTTTGAAACAGAGCTGCGGGTTTTGTCTGCAGTTGACACTGTAATTCTAGCGGTCAAGAGTTTTACGAAGTCGGACAGTTAGTTCGTAAGAAGCCTCTCACAGCAGCGAGTCGTATTATGTTTGACTTACAGTGAAGTAAATATATTTTGGAGATCTGTTGTTTCCTGTAATGCGGCTTATATAGTGGACAAATATCACTTAGCACGATCCAACCGGTGGCCATCCTGACACAAGAATTGTGTGTGTAGATCGACACTAGTACCAGATTAAATAGTACTTACAAATTAGATAGTATTTATTCAATTCACGTGATTCAACCAATGAGCCAAAATTAATGCAGTCCAATAATAGCTGTTTAGCTCAAGAAGAAACTATTATTTTCCTAGAAATAAATACCTTACTCGTGACGGCCACATCGACTAAGCTTTAGTTTTTTTGTTTTATTGTTTTATTGCGCGATTAACGAGTGAGCGGCACACGATTTCATAATAGACAATTGACAACACCACGAAAACTTATTCTACGTCACACTTTGTACACTACAACTACAACAATTACAGCAGTTAAACATTTTTCTTGAGGCTGTGAGTCTTTCCGTTGCTATTCTGTAGTCCACATATCTGTCTTTGCTGGCTTCTGAGTGTCAGCGGCCCTGTAGCAAAATTAAGCTATTCGTGATCCTGGCTCTGTGGGCGGCGGTCGCTGCACCGGGACTGAAACTATGTGTACCCAGGGCCGTTGGTTCGATTCAGAAGTCGGAGGCCATCTGACGGATGAATGAGAGAGCGGTGCCGTAAGAGGTAGGCTGGCGGCTACATAAACGTTTTTACCATGGCGAAAACGGTCGTTTTTAGACTTGGAAATGTGGATAATTATATGTGAGTCGTCTGGGGCAAAGAAAAGGTGCTGCATTCGAATGTTGGAAATTTCTGCGAATCTGAAGAAACCTGCTAAAGAAAGAACGCAGAAAAGAACGTTTCTGATGCTTACAACCGAAGCGTCGCCTTTGGCAAAGCAATTGACCAAAGCTGTAAGCATTTCTAGAGTCGCTGGAAGCCTTCTTTTAGGGGCTCGGCTCAGAATTCTGCGCAGGCAGGCCAGTTGTGACTAAAGAAACGGTAGGATGAGTCGGGTCTGGGTGGGATGCTACATTGTGGGCCCATTTTATAGCGCTAATGTGCACGATAATTAATGCTGCTGATCTATGTTGGGTTTGAGTTAGTGAGGCTAAATAAGTGGCAACGTGCCAAGGGTGTGAGGAAGGCAGCGACGATTTTGAAAGACTGCAGTAGTGTACGAAAAAAATGAGCGCAATGCGGTTAAGTACATTTTTAGTGTATTTGGGGATACACTGGCTAGAACAGAACGACTATGTTGCGGAAGCTCTGACCGGACAATGGATATGTAGCAAGACTCCGAAGCCACGAGGACTGTCTGACTATTTCTGAAAAACAGATATATTTTTAATTTTGTCATAAGGTGGGCGGGTGGGTTTGTGCAATGCTTGAAGTCTTGTGTTTGACAACGAAACACATTGCGGAACTAAAGACAAGCGCTGAACGACTGATCAGAGTTTTCTGTTTTTCGTCTAGCGCGGCTCATTTGCATATTCATGTGCAACTGATTTGCATATGCAAATGAGCCGTTGCTGATCGATGTGGCCGTCTGAGAGTAAGTGCTATTTTACTAATATGCTTGCACACAACGTGTAATATTATCCGGTATGTAATATGCAGACTTTTCATCAGCTCGGTTGGCTCAAATGGTAGTGTGTTACGCATCTACTGAGCATCCAATTGCTGACTCGTAACATAGGTCGTAGGATCGAGTATGTCAAGAAACCATATTTTGTTTGCATTCTGCGGCAGCTCTAGGTATTGAGAGTTTCCAAAGTTTACCTCCCCTTCTAAACACTAGAAATTCGACCTACCCAAATTAACGTAGGAATTCCGAATATAGTATATACGCGGCCCCGAGGGCCCGCGTAAAAATGCTTTCAGGAAATATGCCTGTGTGATTTAATTAAAAACTATATATATATATATATATATATATATATATATATATATATATATATATATATATATATATATATATATATATATATATATATATATATATATATATATATATATATATATATATATATATGTGCATTGAGTTTTCCAATTTTAAAACAGTTGTTGTGTATGTAATTGAAACCTGTGTTAGTTTTCGTGTCAATAGCGGACTGGCAATATTTGTCTTAACATCGTTGCTGATTTAACAACGTAGTTAGAGTTACTTTCTGTGGTTTTTTTCTGCTGAGAGTTACCTTTAGTGATTTCAAGCTTTGAGAAGTTATAAAAATAAAACAAAAACCTCAATTTCGACAGAAGTTAGGTTTTTTTGGGACAAAGCGCAGAGTCCGATCTAGGTAAGGGGCATGATTCGATTGCCTAAAAAGCAAAAGATGACTTCAAATAAACAAACTATCAACTGTACCATATCAGTTTATGCGTTTGAAAGCAATTTTTTTAGTATGGCAGCCATAGGTGTTTTGGTATGACCATTATTATGTATTCTTAATTAACCGGCAAACAGAGTTTTAACTGTCCTGAAGAAATTTCCAATTGCTTTTTACCTTTTAAAAACATACGTTTACCAGTAACCACGAACCTATTCAAAGCGTAGTAATGCAGTGGTTAAACTTGATTTTGATTTTTGGAAATGCAATATTTGTTGTCTATAACTTTTTGCAATGTTCCTGCATTTTTGTACCATATTTAAATTCATTTTCATAAGTTTAGAAAAATAGCGTTTTATGAAAATAGCGTGCAAAATTACCATTAGGTAATCAAAAAAGTTTTTCTTTTTAAGATTATTGTCAAGACGATTACGCATAATGTAGATATTTCGGTCTAAGATTAGTCATATTGAAAAAATAAACTAGGTGTATCATGTGAAAGCATTTTTCGTACTTCTGTCACTGTAATGAGTGTTACAGTAAAAAACTCTAAGGATTATTTGTTCTGACTGAACATGAGAACTCTCTTGAGTATTTCTATGACAAACTCACGTTCAGAATGTCATTGCGAACCTTAAGACGAAGAAAAGGTCAATTGTTCAAGACAAAAGGGTAAGACAAAGACGAGAACGACTGCTAACCTTAAAATAGTGTCAAGAGTACATAAGATGAATCAATTTAAGACAAATTAACTCTGTGCCATTTTTTAAAAGCTTATTATTAGGATGACTACCGTAAGGATTACTGTTCAACCAGTAATTTAATTTAATAACAAAATAAACCTTGAAAATTATAATAATTAACAGTTATAAATTTTGAACAGATTTTTATAGCACGTACATATTTACAGCTATTTTTTAGGTAAAATGGCTTTCACCAACCTCTAAGCCAAGCTAACGAGATATAACATCTCAACTTACACGTTTTTAACTGAAGTTGACATTACGTTTACATATGTATCATCAAAATTTAGCAGAAATAAAATTTTTACCGATTGCGTGTGCCAGTAGCTTCAGTTTGAAAGGTATTTAAGGTCATGCCAGGTTTTTTCTACGCAATTTAACTCTAGAAGAGACCCTGTGTGGTTTATCGTATAAATCACCGACGGACCATACATAGTTTCACTTTTTTTGTTTTGTTTGTAATCCAGAAATTGCAGAAATTAAAAAAAGCATTATCAAAGTTTTAGTTTAGTTTTGGAAAGTCAAGTGTTTTTACAAGGTGTTTGAAATAAGTATTAAAAATAACATCGTTCAAATCGTTACAACTACATCAAAGCTGCTTTTTGAACTTTTTTCATAGTTTTTTATTAAAGATTTTTGATGTTTTTTTAATTACTAACTACTCAACAGTCAAAATTAGGTATGTATGCGTTAATGAGTGATTTGAATTATTTCCATTTTTTCAGTCCTCATGGTTTCATTGTTGAATTTATGAAAAAATTTTCAATTATTGACTCTGTAATTACAGGATTCATTGAGAAAATAAATCTAAAATATCTAAGTAAAAGGACTAGAATCAGCGGTATATGATTTCAAAGTAAAATAACAGTTCTCTTTTCACTTTTTTTGCAATTTTTATGATGAAAATTTAATTGGCAGGTCTAATATGACTATATTGACACGAATCAAAAACTCGTTTCAAAAGAATTGAATCTTATGTCATCAGAAAAAATAGACGTCATTTTTTGAAAAAACTTTTATCGGGTCAAGCAATCATATTTGACTCGGGTATAATTTCTGCTTCCGCTAAATGAGATAGTGTCATATGAGGGTTATTTCAGTGCCACTTTTATGCAGTTTTTTTTGTAAAACGTGGGATCTTATTAAACTACAGACTTACGAGATCTCTTGAGAGCCAGTAACGCTAATTGTTGAACAGTTGTAGAAATGACGCCTTCTTTTTCATATTTCAATATATTTTCAAATCAAAATGTATTTGATACAAACTTACACAAGCAGACTATTGTACCTACCATATTCCACTGATTACTCGTTTTTTGATAGCATTCTGTGAAATCTATAAAATATATTTCAACAGCGCCGTATTCTCAAAATTTTTTATGAGTTAAGGGGGTAATTGCGTTTTTAGGTGTTTTTTTGAAAAGCCATAGCTCAGCGTTTACAAATTCAAATCACAAGCGGTCTTTTGCATTGAGTAGAACAATATCTTACCTAAATGAATGCCACGCACTGAAACGTAAACTTTCGTTTTCTTCCCACTACACACGGCTAAACAAAGGTCCCTTCCAAAATATTAGGATTTTTTACAACAAGCTAAGTTTTGGGCAAAAGTATTCAGTAAGTATCAAGCATATATTTTTAAGTGACATTGGCCAGAGGCAATTGTAAACCTAGTGGGCCAGCTAAAGATTTATCCCTCACTTGCATATTGTCCATGAAATGCCTCTTCTTTTAAATCCATTGAAACTGCAAAATCTCAACCCAAAACTTTCTGCAGTCGGAACTTGAAAGGTAGGTACTAAGTAAAGATTAATTCGTGAACTTCATGTTTGCTTACGCTTAACTGCTAACTTATCTTGCAGTTCTATTGCAAATAAGTTGTGCCAGTTTAGAAGCACGCAGTATTATCGTCGATTTTTATTATATCATGATTATTATTTGCTGTGCACCATCAGAACTAAGTGGTCGAGCGGTTAGTTTTATTCGCCTGGTGACCGTGAGCTGACTTCGTCGATTTCTAGCAGCTCAATTTTTGTCAGACTTTTGTTTTTTCCAATACCCTTCTCAAGAACAATGAAAGTACCAACTTACTGATTATAACAGGCATTTTATTTGTGACAGAGGCAAAGCTACGGTAAAAGACTTGTTAAACACACTCCGCACATTCGCACTTTAACGCTAGCACTGCGTTAACATACTAAAATCAAAATTAAAGACGTGTTGGGCTGTGGCCCAACAGGAAAAAGTTTGCGCCACAGCTACGATTGCCTGTTCAAGCTGGAAGTTGGTAAGGTTTTTGACATGTTTAAAATCCACAGGCATCTCCCCCACTTTTTTAATAACTAGTCAATTTACTGTGAAAACAGTTTTAAAACAAAGGCACCGAAAATTTAACAAATTGTCTTTTAATTAAAGCCCTTTAAAAATGTCCACAGGTAAAATTTCGAAAAAGTGAAAGACATGCCTGGGGATTTTGACCTTTACAGTAATTACAGTAATTACAAAAATTGGTGTTCAGGTTTCATTTTTAACTTGAGTTCTGTGGGCGCAAAGTTTACATAGAAATAACAGAACCCTCGAAAATGCAACTACCACCTTAAGCATACTAGTAAAACTGAGGTAAAGTCGTATTCTCATACAATGACTAAAGCCACAATGACTTTACCTGCAGGTAACTCCGAGAATACGACCCCAAACCAAACTAACACATTTCAGTTTAATGAAATATATAACCAAGAGTACATAATAGGAATAATGCTATTATGTACTCTTGATATAACCTATGTATTGTTTTATCTGCTGTGCTTTGCTATCATGAGCTATAGCAGTGAAGAGGCTTCAGCAGTTAATGCCACGGTCATACCACCTGATGAGTGCACTTGGGGAAGTATTGCTCTTGGCTTGTCGATGACGCTCAGTGCTCTCCCTGGTCTCGTGCTCAACATAATACTCTTGGTGTCACTGGTAGGACGCTTTTTTACATATAATTCTATTTTTTTGCAAATTTCACTGTTTTGCGCTATTTTTTAATGTTCGTCAAAACTTTTGAAGAAGAACGTTTTATTTTTATATTTATTCGGTATTTAAATTTATATTGCATGTTTTGTCAAAGACTGAATTAATGCATAGTTAGCTAACAGTAATATTTTATTGTAATATTTTACTGACAGGAAAACGTATCGGAAAAAGAATTAACAAAGTTAAATACGGTCTTAAAAGCATCAGCTATTTCCATCTGGGTTACTGGTTGATTGATAGTCAATACTGCAATTAAAGTCTTTTGTTCTAAAATATACTTTTTAAATGCATTTCAGTACAAACAAGGCTTGATTTCGGAGTCGAGTCCATCAGTTTATCGATTTATGTTCAATTTATTGATTGTGGATACAATTCAACTGGGCAATATTGGCTTCTACGTTGGACCTGCTTCGGCTGCGCAAAGGTATATTTTTTACAGTTTTTTACTGGTAGAGAAGATATGTTTTTGCTGCATATATGCATGAAATATAAATCAGTTAACACTGTTGTAGTGATGTTTGCTATTTTAAACGTTCAATATTGAGAGTTCATTTTTAAAATATAATTTTTACATAACTATGTACAACTAGATAAACCAATCGGTCATAAAAATCTTGGTTTTCTATTGTAAACAATAGTGACTGTGAAAACTGAAGTCCCAAAAAACATGAAAATGAAGCTGAAGTAGCTTTTAAAGTTATATCAAATTTTAATTTTCTGTTCTGAAAATTGTTGATGACTAAAAAACATAAATGTTTCAAATCCGCCATATATTATGACTGAGTCAATGTATCATATATCGATATTAACTTTTTCAGGTGTTTTTCCTACTTTCAGATGGCTGCTACCAAAATGGGCCCAGTTGATGCCGGGAAATCTGCAGTTGATGCAGTGGTATGAAATGTGGATGATGCTGACGCTGATAGCGCTCAACAGGTTTGTACTGGTCGGGCGTAAATTGGAAAAGCCAGTAAAACCGTAATTAGTCGTTTTATTGAAGTCCATAAACCATAATCGCTTTGTAATTCAAATTAAAAATATAAATTGGTAATTTTTATACCGATAATTTCTTTTTCCATGTTTGAGCAAAAAGAACTGAAAAAGTAAAAATACATATAACGTTAAACATCACTCATATGAACGCTATTTAGTTCTGCAGGTTAAACAATAGCTAGGGGTGGGCTTCATTTAAAAAGTAATCTGCAGGTTAAACAATAGCTAGGGGTGGGCTTCATTTAAAAAGTAATGTTAAACAGAAGAGCCTAGGGGTGGATTTCACAAAGGTGGTTTTACTAAACCATTGGTTTTACGTACGTTTTGCATGATTAGCACATAATTTCATTACGAAATATCGAATGATTCGCTATGAATTTCGTAGATTTTCTTAAACCATTGGTTTAGCTCAGTTGAAATTTCAGCAGAACAGAGACCTGCTGCGCTGCAGGTTTGCAATTTCAACTGAGCTAAACCAATGGTTTAAGAAAATCTACGAAATTCGTAGCGAATCATCATGCAAAACGTACGTAAAACCAATGGTTTAGCAAAACCACCTTTGTGAAATCCACCCTAGGTGTCTTCATTTTTTAATTTCAGATGTCTTGGCGTACAAACAAAAAAGTCCGTTTCTGGTTTTTTCACCCACCGTTTGACTAACATAGTCATCATTTGTTCCTGGATTATTTCATTTATATTGGTCATCATTGCGCAATATGTTTTTTCATGTTGTCCGTAAGTCTTTTTCGTAATTATTGCGAATTTTCTGTTGTATATTTTCATTTTGTTAAGTGTTAACTAATTTTTCAACTGTAGTTTTAGTTACAGTAAGGGTCATCACATAAACCTATAAATTTCAAAATTATGAAACTAAACCTAAGCCTAAGCCTAAGCCCAAACGAAGCTCAAGGACACAGTCTAAGCTCTGATCTAAGCCTGAGTCCCACCCTAAGCCTGAATTAGAGTGTTTTTGCAAACACATACGCACATGGATTGAGTCTTGCTGAAAAGTGAGCAAAATGTTTTTTTTCAAATTGAAAAGTACGGAAAATTAAATTGCTATCAAAATTTTTGCATGTGCAGAAAGAATCATATGAACTTGAACGTAGCAAGACTATACAAAGTGTAGAAATTATGTGCATGTGCAGAAAGAATCATATGAACTTGAACGTAGCAAGACTATACAAAGTGTAGAAATTATGTGCATGTGCAGAAAGAATCATATGAACTTGAACGTAGCAAGACTATACAAAGTGTAGAAATTATGTGCATGTGACAGAAGAAAAAACAAACAAGAATCATATGAACTTGAACGTAGCAAGACTATACAAAGTGTAGAAATTATGTGCATGTGCAGAAAACCTAACAAACAAAACACACACAAAATAGAATATGTGCATCGGTGCAGAAAGAATCATATGAACTTGAACGTAGCAAGACTATAAAAAAAAAAACAAAAACAAAGTGTAGAAATTATGTGCATGTGCAGAAAGAATCATATGAACTTGAACGTAGCAAGACTATACAAAGTGTAGAAATTATGTGCATGTGCAGAAAGAAAATCATATGAACTTGAACGTAGCAAGACTATACAAAGTGTAGAAATTATGTGCATGTGCAGAAAGAATCATATGAACTTGAACGTAGCAAGACTATACAAAGTGTAGAAATTATGTGCATGTGCAGAAAGAATCATATGAACTTGAACGTAGCAAGACTATACAAAGTGTAGAAATTATGTGCATGTGCAGAAAGAATCATATGAACTTGAACGTAGCAAGACTATACAAAGTGTAGAAATTATGTGCATGTGCAGAAAGAATCATATGAACTTGAACGTAGCAAGACTATACAAAGTGTAGAAATTATGTGCATGTGCAGAAAGAATCATATGAACTTGAACGTAGCAAGACTATACAAAGTGTAGAAATTATGTGCATGTGCAGAAAGAATCATATGAACTTGAACGTAGCAAGACTATACAAAGTGTAGAAATTATGTGCATGTGCAGAAAGAATCATATGAACTTGAACGTAGCAAGACTATACAAAGTGTAGAAATTATGTGCATGTGCAGAAAGAATCATATGAACTTGAACGTAGCAAGACTATACAAAGTGTAGACATTATGTGCATGTTCAGAAAGAATCATATGAACTTGAACTAATAATAAAAAATAAATAATACAAAAAAAAAAAAAAAACAAAAAGAAAACAAAAAAAAAAAAACGAAAGTGTAGAAATTATGTGCATGTGCAGAAAGAATCATATGAACTTGAACGTAGCAAGACTATACAAAGTGTAGAAATTATGTGCATGTGCAGAAAGAATCATATGAACTTGAACGTAGCAAGACTATACAAAGTGTAGAAATGCATGTAGAAGAAATATAACATAGACAAGAATAAAAAAAAAAAATGTGCATGTGCAGAAAGAATCATATGAACTTGAACGTAGCAAGACTATACAAAGTGTAGAAATTACTGTCTGCAAAATTATGTCCTTTAAAAGCTGGACTAATCGGGTGGAACTTTGGACTTTGGAGGAACAAAATGAACAGCGCTTACTTTGTTTGCCTAGAAACAGTTTATTCAATTTATTTAGATGAGTGATAAGTGACTGTGATTAGTGATGATGCTGTGATTAGTTTTTTATTCACATTGCATAACTTTCATGTTTACGAGGTTTTCTCATTTTAGTTTTGTGCCTGTCACGGATAAAAGTGTCTCCCTAAAATTTGTCCCACCGGACACTTTTATCTAGTTAAAAGTGTCCCCCCGGACACTTTTCTGTAGATAAAAGTGTCCCCCCGGACACTCTTAACTGAATAAAAATGTCCCCCTTTGGATAAATGCTGTCCCTCCTCTAGGACAGTTTTATCAGGATAACAATGTCCCCCCGGACAGTTTTATCTGGATTAAAGTGTCCCCCTGGACAGTTTTATCTGGATAAAAGTGTCCCCCCCTGACAGTTTTATCTGGATAAAAGTGTCACCCCGGACAGTTTTATCTGGATTAAAGTGTCCCCCTGGACAGTTTTATCTGGATAAAAGTGTCCCCCCTGACATATTTATCTGGATAAAAGTGTCACCCCGGACAGTTTTATCTGGATAAAAGTGTCCCCCTGGACAGATTTATCTGAATAAAAGTGTCCCCCACTAAACGTGCCGTTGATCGTTCAGGTTCAGCTTCTGGTTCAAGTTTAGGTTTAACTTCTGTTTCAGGTTCAAGTTCTGGTTCAGGTTCAGTATGCACACATTACAAACTGAAGTCGCACCTGAGCCTAAAGTTAAATCTAAATCTGAACTAGAAGCTGAACCTGAACCATCAACGGCAGTTTTAGTGGAGGACTGAGGGGACACTTTTTTTGTAAGTGAGAATTAGGGCCTATGAGACTCGGGGGCTGTGGTGCAGTGGTTAGCATGCTTGACTTCGAAGCAGACGGCCCGGGCTCGATTCCCGGCGCCTCTATTTCTTTCATTCTCTCTAAATTGGGGTCTCGGTCCCTCGGTTAAGTGTAATCCGAAAAACCCTCTGTTTCGGTTAGGGGTAAACCGGAGAAAACCCTCGGTTTCGGTTAGGGGTAAACCGGAGAAAACCCTCGGTTTCGGTTAAGGGTGGGCCGGTTAAAACCCTCGGTATTGGTTGAGAATTGTTCTGGGTCAAACGAGAGACCCTGTGGTTGCGGGTGAGCCAGGAAACTAAGTGTGGTGTGATTGAAGTAGGTTTGGAGTAGGGTTGTTTCAATTATGGAATTATTTTCAATTTCAATACCATTATCAATTTTTTGCCCAAATATTTTCAATTTCAATACCATTATCAATTTTTTGCCCAATTATTTTCAATTTCAATACCATTATCAATTTTTTGCCCAAATATTTTCAATTTCAATACCATTTCAATTTTTTTCTTGAAATATTTTCAATTCAATTTCAATTTTGCAAATATTTTCAATTTCAATTATTTTTCAACTTTTTTAGCGTAACTGCTGAGGCTTTTTTAATAAGTAATATTATTATAACTGTTTGTAACTGTTCATCTGTTAACTCAAAAATGCCGATTCACGCACCGCGCACGCACTTACGGTATTTAACCAGACGGACTCTAACACGTGGTTTTTTATCAATCCTAGAGATCGTAAAACCGTCATTCACGTTCAGACATTTGATTAAACTCACTGTTTACGAAACCCAACGAAAGTGAATGATGTAAAGATTTGAATCCACTTTTTAATAACTTACGGATCACAACGAAAGACACTACGAATTGTGACGACAAAAAGGAATAAGGACTAATGCACTCATTAAAAGTGTATATAAGTTAAAATATGTAAATTTTTTTTCAATAGCCGATCAACCATGTGACGCCACCCAAACTAAGTTACTGCAAACATGTTATACTTCTAATCTCGGTGAATAGCATAATTTTTGGCAATCTGGTGTCTATACTTTTTGTAAAAGTTGTGTTGGAACGTTTAAGCTACTAAGCCATTGTACTGTTATAATCTGCTATGCACTATGCAGTCCCTCTGTTATCTGCTATGCACTATGTAGTCACAGAAATACAGATCAGCGTAATTGCTATGTTATACTAAGGGCCTATTCCTTTACCGGATTAAAGGTTAATTTTAATCGGACTAAACGGTTTAAAAAATTCAGCTTAAGGCTCGATTCATACTTTTGTCCGTATGGTCCGTTTAGCCGGCAGAATGACGTCACTAGTAGCCTAGTGCAGTGGATCAGCCAGCACGTGTGACGTCATTATTTCGTCATTTTGTCGGCTGAACGGACATATGTACGGATGTAAGTATGAATCGAGCCTAAAAATGCCATTCCAAAACGTCCGGATTAAACGGACATAACATTTAGCGCGCTGCTTTTTAATTGGATTAAACGGACTTAACTATACACGCTAAGGTAAAGTGTGCATGTTAAATCCGTTTAGTCCAGTGGTAGTTTTGGAAAAGGGTCAGAATAAAATTAGCCGCTGGCTTATTTTAACTCCTTTAGTCCGTCTAACCCGATTTGCAATTCCTAAACCTCCGACTAAAATAAGTCTAGTCCGTTTAATCCGGTAAAGGAATAGGCCCTAAGTTTTTTAGACTTAAGTATCATACAAGATAATACAACTCCTAGCTCTATAGACTCCGCTTACAACCCGTTTGTTACATCATTGTTATGTGAATCTCCGGGTTGGAAAATTGCTCCTTTTAGGGGCTGCTTGTTTTATTCTAACCTGATATCTATTCTTAAACTTCGGACCAAACTGAGTCCAGTCTATTGACAGTTTATAAACAAAGGTACTGAAAGAAATCGTAATGTGTTTACAATAACAAAGGCTCAAGCTGATAATAAAGAGACCTACGCTCAGTTGAAAATAATAATTGAAATTCGACAATTTCAATATCAATTACGTTTCAATCATGGCTGTTCACCAACACATGCTACATGCACAAACAGGCATACAGACAAGACTTCTTTCCAGCAACAGACATGCAGTGAAGTCAACCAGCCCTGCATAATTGATATTGAAATTGAAAGTATAGTTTCAATTTCAATTTCAATTAAAATATTTTCAATTTTAATACCATTATCAATTTTTGACCAAATTATTTTCAATTTCAATACCATTATCAATTTTTGACTAAATTATTTTCAATTTCAATGTCAATTAATAATTGATATTGAAATTGAAATTGAAAGTGGGTTTCAATGATTAAATGAAATAATTGAAACAACCCTAGTTTGGAGGCCTACGTGTGAATGTGCTCCGCCCTTGAGGCATCGGGTTCGCCCCGGGAGCATGAGTATCGACCGAGTATCGTTGCAGGCTCGCGACGATGTTCGAAGGGGGGCCCCTGTTGTAAGTGAGAATTAGGGCCTATGAGACTCGGGGCTGTGGTGTAGTGGTTAGCATGCTTGACTTCGAAGCAGGCGGCTCGGGTTCGATTCCCGGCGCCTCCATTTCTTTCATTCTTTCTAAATTTGGGTCTCATCTTTCTATTCAACACTTTTATCCGGATAAAAGTGTCCGGGCGGACACTTTTATCCAGATAAAACTGTCCAGGGGGACACTTTTATCCAGATAAAACTGTCCGGGAGGGGGGACACTTTTATCCAGATAATACATAGTGTCCGGGGGGGGGGGGAAACTTTAGGGGGGACACTTTTATCCATGCCATGCCTTTTATATATTATTTATATATTATTTTTACAAACAAGGTTTTCATAAATTTTAGTTTTGTGCTAATTAGCATATTATCTGTGCCGTCACAATGGTGAGTTTAAATCTGAATTATTATATTTATCATTTTGCTTAGGATGGTTTATATTCTATTAATTAATTATGTTTAGAAATTAGCACTAAGGAGTAGCTTGATAACGTGAGGTAAACTAATTCGTGGTTCGGTATATCTTTTGACCACTAAAAAACAAAAAGACAAGATCACTACAAAAATTAAAAAGACAGTATAAAGCTTTAAAAAATGAATGGTAATTGTGTTGTTATTTGTTTCAGATGGTACGCGTGGTACAAGGTTTATGCCTTTGCGTTTTTTGGAGATGAAATAAATTATCGTGATTTCATTCTGGAGATTCCATGCAACACTGGAAGCTCTTTGGCGATTATCATTTGTTATCTGATTGTGTTGATAACCGTGCGACAGCATAGAAGGTAATAACCACACATGTGCAGCTGAAGAAATCTGGGAGGGAGCCGTCGACGGGGGGGGGGGGGGGCTACGCGGAACTTCTCAAAAAATTTGATCTGGGAGGAAGCGCACCGCCAACCTTTCTATGGGGAGCGAAGTCATGTGTGGTAACCGCAATAAGTAAAAATGCCATTGTCTATACTCAAAGTGTTAGTCTATGCCGTTAAACAACCTAGACCGCAACAGAAAAAAGAACCGATCAAAAAGCTAGCGAATTAAGCTCGGTTCACACTTAAGTCTGAAGTCCGAAGTCCGAACTTGTAGCAGTTCTCACTTTTTCCGAAGTCTGAAGTCTGAAGTCCTCAGCTGCAGTCCGAAGTCCGATGTCATTTTCCGAAGTCAGAAGTCCGAAGTCCGATAATTTTAGCAGTTCACACTTTTTCCTGAGTCCGAAGTCTGAAGCCAGCTGTCAGTTTCCGAAGTCTGAAGTCCGAAGTCCGAAGTTGATACAGTTTTTACTTTATCCGAAATCCGAAGTATGAAGTCCGAAGTGAGGTCCGATGAGTCTGAAATGAAAGTTAAATTTGGTTTAACTTTTGTAAACTCCGAAGTCTGTAGCCAGTCAAATTTCAGCCCCATTGCACTTGCACGTTTCTCGACGGGATATAATTGGCTACTTCTTGTTATTGTACCCACCAATTTTGACGTTTAAAGAAGCAAGGTGTAGTTTAGTTTCAGCACGATTAGTTTCATGAATGGCAGACAGTTGTCAGTTTTTTACCGTACGTCTAGTATGGGGTTAGTTGTAGTAGTAATAGTTGTATTGAAACTTAAAATATTCATATTGAAGTAACCCTATTCTAGTATTAAATGGCTGAACAATGGCGAGCCGACGACGACGAAGTTTTTGACGTCGGCGGTAAACATAAGCGCAAGTCAAACAAAACTCACTTCAGACTTGGGAAAAATTGTGAACTGCTTCAACTTTGGACTTCAGACTTCAGACTTCGTGTTCATACTTCTGATGGAAGCATGAACAGCTGTTCATACTTCAATTTCACAATTCAGACTTCGGATTTAGAAAACGGACTTCTGACCTGACTTCGGATTTTGGATTTCGGACTGAAGTATGAATGAGCAGTTGTTCATACTTTTGGACAAGAATATCGGACTTCTGACTTCTGACTCAAACTTCGGATTTCAGACATCGCACTTCGGACAAAAGTATGAACATATATTCACACTTACGTCATCAGACTTCAGACTTAAAACTTCTGATTTCGGATTTCAGACTTCGGATTTCGGAAAAAGTCTGAACCGGGCTTAGGTATGTAGGAGTCAGTATCAGCAAGAGTACATAATAGCGTCTCACTCTACATAGAAGAAGAGTGAGACACTCTCCAGCCTGCTTCTGTTCTAGCACAGGTAGATGCGCTGGTCGTTTTCAGGCTAAATGTTGACATCGTATGCAACATGTGACTGGCCAATCAGAAGCGAGCTTCTATTCTCTGATTGGCAGACGCCTGTGCACGTGCTCCAATCATAAAACGGGATAGGAATAAAGGTTAAACTCATTATTTATTCATAGTCTGTTTGTAAAAACATTAAAAAAGGTTTGCAAATACCTTTGGGGATATTTTGGCAAACTTTCAGCAAAATTGATTGAGAAACTTTGAAGAAATTCAGTAAAGTTTTCTCAATCAATTTTGCTGAAAGTTTGCCAAAATATCCCTAGAGGTATTTACAAACCTTTTTTAATGTTTTTGCAAGCAGACTATGAATAAATAATGAGTTATTAAGCTTTTATCCCTATCTTAATGCTTATCAACGCATCAGCGATTATATACTAAAGTGTGTTACGCACGGAATCTACGCGCTGATTGGCCAGTCACATGTTGCATAGAATGTCAACATGTAGCCTGAAACCGACCAGCGCATCTGCCTGTGCTAGAACACAGGCAGGCTGGAGAGTGTCTCACTCTTCTTCTATATAGAGTGAGACGCTATTATGTACTCTTGGTATCAGTAAGCAATTACATAGATACATTATTTCAAAGTGGAACAGTACAGTTTAGGAACTTCAATATAACGGACATGTTTCCTTACTTATTGCAGCTTGCAACTGTTTTTAGAAAAGTGAAAGTTGGTAACGCAATGGAGCAACAACGCAAAGCTCAAGAGCAGCGCATGACAATTCAGTTTATTGTCATCTCAATGGCATATATTTTCATCTGGGTTTTTTTCCGATTCTATATATTCTTTATACCCAAAGGTGAGTCTAAAAGCTTTGTCCCTTAAAATGTTTGAAATAATCACGAAAAATTCTTGCTATGTTTTCAGACTACAAACTTATGCCAAAAATTCAAAGTGGTAATTACATTTAATGCAGCCAAGAGTACATAATAGGGAAGAGTATGACACTCTTCCCTATCCTAGCTAATCGGCCCGGACGATGCTCCGGCCGAAAAGCCTTTTTTCCCTTTATTTGGGGGGGCGCCCCCCCACCTATGGCCGGGGCGACCCCCTTCTTCCGCGCCCCCCCCCCCCCCCCGCCCCGCCCCGGGGTCTTTGGACGGCCCCCGTTTTCCCTCCCGCGCTTCTTTTCGGGGGCCCCCCCCCCCCCCAGCCAGCACCGTCCCCATGCTCTCTCCACAAACCCCCCTCCCCCCCCCCACCACAGCCCGGACACCCCTGGGGGGACCCCCGACACCCGCTTCCACGAACCGCAGGACCCCCCCAACCGAAAGCCGAAGGAACCTTCCGAGAACGACCACGACCATGCAGCTGAATAAAGTATATAATCTAAACCTGCATACAATTTGCTGCGTAAGAAAGCGTTTAAAACACATAAATAACAGCATTGTTTCTCAGTGCTTAAGGTGGTAGTTCCATAATCGCAGTGACCAGTTTTTCAGACAGGTCTATACACTATGATTAAAGAGACTATGATTTTCTGAAACTACACCAAAAAACACCCAGAGCATTTTTTATTCGGTGTAAAATACCATGGTTAAGACTAGCTACCGCATTGGCTTGCTGAACTGTAAGCCAATGGAGTAGCTAGTCTTAACGTGAGATTTTATGAGTGAATAAAACGTGAAAGTAGACAGGTTTGAGTCTTTTTTCGAAAAATAGTGGCCATTTTACTCCTGCTTTACTGGTTGTTCTGAAAAAAAGCTTTGAAAATATCCTCATGTTAAGAAACTGCGATTCTGGAACTACCACCTTAAATACTAAATTAATTAACATCTGCTTTCAATTTGTGCTTTCTCTTTATCAGGGGCCTGTTGCTCAACTTTACAAATCTCACAATTGTAACAATTGTAAGTGCAAAATCAGGTGAATATAATGAATAATGATTTGTAATGAATTTATATAATGAATTTGTAACGAATCACCTGATTTTGCACTTACAATTGTTACAATTGTAGGACTTGTAAAGTTGAGCAACAGGCCCCTGGTTGCAAATTGTTCAACTAATTTTCCATTACCGTTCAATATATAGCATCATTTTTCTAATTCTAATTTCAGGCATCCTGAAGCTGCTTTCAGTTCTTTCCTTTGCTTTCATTTTCAACAGCACTATCAATGGAGTTTTGTATGTCAAGTACAATGAAAAAGTCAACGAAGCTGTGCGTAACACTTTGGGTATCAAACCAAAAGAAAATATTGCTGCCGCCACAATCAAAAGCGCCACCACAGAAGAGAACAAGCCACCTTCGAGAATCGGCACTGTATGACCTATTAGCTACATAAATGAACAAAATATACTTTATCTATGTATCCAATGGAACAATTATTTTGAACTTATATTGCATATATGTCATACAAAATTTGGTATAACTGTGACTGAAACTGTAACTATCGGCAGCTGTTCAGAAAGATTTTTTTCGTATTTGTCGATGGTAATCTTGTTGCCTTTTTTCTGCTTTTAATTTTGTACTTTAAAAGTATTTTTTAATACGAACATACTTAACCTGAACTTTTTGCTACTACAACTTTTAATAACATGCCAATTTTTAAAAGATTTTACATTTGTTCCTTACATTTGCGAATTTTCGAGCGCATTAAAGTACGCTAAGCGATATAACGGTGCTTTCTGGGACACCGTGCATACAGATTCAGGCCAGGGGGCGCTCGGGGAATCGGGGGTTACCTAGCAACTTATGACAAAAATTAATAAAAGTAAGACCTTACTGCAAAGATGTAGTATAGTATGAAATAACACTTAGTACAGTACAGTTTCAGATCACGTGAACATGTCACGTGACTCACAGAACACCGAACGTGAGCGAATATTTCGCAAACGATAATTCTAATCAATCGTTATGTACAGTCATGAATTACATCGTGCGATTTTTGTAAAAGTTCAAAACATTCGAAGATCGTCAAGTTTTTTTTAAATTTTGAAAATAGAACAACGTTGGATTATTGCTAGCCCAATATGGGCTCTTGAAAAGATCGATTTTTATCCGACGTGATAGACGCTGTAGAAGTCAGTCTACCAACGGATACCTTTGAAGATTTAATTGCAGAGTTCAGTATATCGACAGAAGCCAATGAATTGAGTGTTGATGATGAAGACAGAGTAAGCGACGCGTTTACAACGCTCGTGCATAGCTTACGTATTTTACTACCTATAGTAGGAAAATCAGCACATGCTGAATTGCAAGCTGATGATGTTTCAAAGGCGACAAGAGGTTTGTCAAAAAAAACATGCTACGGCTAATCCTAAGTATGAAAAAATAGAACGAAAAATAGAAACTAACCGTAAGGAATTAGCGTTTTTACGTGCTATAGTGAACACTAAAATTTCTAAAAACAATGGCGAAGTAGAAAATCAGCCGGATAAATTCAAAAAGTCATACGCCACAGCGGTAAATCCGGTGCAGAGCATCTCGGCTAAAAATTATCAAGCAAATGCTATAGCCGCAAGACCTATTACCAATTTTGCTGATGCTACCGCACCAGCTACCAGCTCGCCTACTCTACAATGGCAAAAGGTAAAAGCACTTTACAATAACAATTGGTAAAAGCAGTGACCAATATTTGAAAGGGGTCAGTCCCCCTGCAGACATTTTTGTACACAGTCTTGAAACCTTGTTCTGACGATGTGAAAAACTACTGTGAAAGAAAAGGTGTCACAGTCTACAAAATCGAGCAAGTTTCACACGAGGACTTTCATGTAAACAGCTTTCACCCATGCATGTCAAAAGAAAACCTGAAATTAGTTTATGACCCAGACTTTTGGAGTGCTAACGTTTGCTGTCGCCGCTGGTACAAAGCTCGGGAAAAGAAACCCGAAAGCATAAGCTCTAACAATGAATAAGAATTATCAATATACCATTGGAACATTGACGGAATCAAAAATAAGCTTGCTGACGTGATTACTGTAACTAACACTCACGATGTGGATATTTTTTGCGTCACAGAGACTCGTTTATCAGACTTAATAAAACAAAAACAAATAAAAATAAGTAATTTTAAAATAACTAGAAAAAACAGAAAAGGAAATTGTGGCGGTGGACTGATAATTTTTTACAAAAAAAATTTGCAATTGAAAAGACATACCGAACTTAAATCAGACGTATTCGAAATCATGTGCACTTCGGTGCCAACACTCACTGGTCGCATCGGTATTTTATTAGCATATCGACCACCAAATTGTAATAAAAGAGCATTCTTCGATTGCTTGTCAAACATAGCTGCAGTCTGCTTAAGGTAGCGCTCAGCAAAGAAAGTCATGTTTGGAACTAAACTCATGCAATAAGCAGCAATACCGCTTTAATTGTATGCCCAAAATGGGCTCAAAAAACCTATTTCCAGTACTCTTTAGCACTTTAATGCAATTATGTCAAATTTTATGACCATGTCAAATTTCGATTATTATTGATTTTTCAAAAAATCGATTTTTCATAAATCAGCTGTGTTTGAGCGGCTACAAAAAGTGCTGAGAGCCAAAAATTTAAAATCGAAAAAATTTGACGTCTGCATTTATATTCTGTCTTTCATTGTGCAAAATTTCAACTCGATCCCAATCGGCAGCAGGGAGCTAGATCAAAAAAATGTAGTCGACTTCGTTACGCAAAAACATGAGGTTTGCCCACACGTTTCATTTTTTCAAAACTTAGACCTTTCCTAGTAATGCATAATTCCGTTAAAAAAGTTACCAAAAGCCATAATCAATTTTTTAAGAAAATAAATCAAAAATTTGACATTTTGGAAGATTTATCAGCTTTTTAGGTGACTCATTTTTGGATTGCTATTTTCGCGGCTAAATAGCTCAGAAAAGCTTCAACAAATTTGCATGTTCAATACATCAATTTAAAGCTAAGAAAACGCACATTTTAGTGAAATGAGTAATTAGTTTATATCGCGATAAAAAATTTTCGCTAAAAGTACAAAAATGGTCAAAAAAATTTGAAAAAATTTTTTAGCGTAATATGCACATCAAATGAAAGCTCTTTTTATTCTGAACAACTTCTCTTCAAGATATTATGTTCAAAAATGTCGCTGAAAAAAATTAAACGCCAAAGTCCGTTCCCCTGAGCGCCACCTTAAATAAATTTCGCGACATTATAATACTGGGCGACTTGAACTGTAACATGTTCAGTAAAAATGAAAAAAAATTCATTCAATATGCTTAACTGATTTCAGCATGAAAAATTTTTTGTTACCGCCGCCAAATTTTGTTACCTACAGAAAATTTTACGAATATAGTATCCCACGAATAGAATCTGACTTGCGATCAGTAGGGTGATCAACCGTATATCAACTAAATTCATTAATTCTCGACATCGACGTTGACCGCGTGTACAAAAGATGGATCAGCTTGATGACAAATATCATTGACAAACATACTACTATGAAGACCATCCGCATACGTCAAAAGCCTGCATGGTTAGATTCTGAGCTAATCGAAGAAATCAAAAAACGAGATAAGTTATCAACAAAGCCAATAACTCCTATCAATATCGCGCCCCTCAAAGCTCAAAGAAACTATGTCACTAAACTGAAAGAAATAAAAAAATTTAAAGCTCATTGAACTAACATCCAGGCCACATCAATTTCATAAAACAATTTAAAGTTCAACTGGTTTGGGAAAAGATTGCAACTGTCAAGAAATTAACTACTTAAAAGCCGGCAGCTGCATTCTAGCAACAGCAGAAAAAATCTCAGAAGCTTTAAACAAATACTTCACCACATGCATTTCGAAATCTAACACCCTATCTAATTTAGGACTCGACCCTATCAAAGCTATTAGAAACAAAAACTTTCCAGAATTCACGTTACATTTTATATCCGATTATGATTTTTTTAACACCTTAGCATCACTCGACACGAACAAATCAACAGGAATAGACAGGGTCAGTGCAAGTGTGCTAAAGAGCATTCGACGATCTATTTCCATACCCCTAACTGATTTATTTAATCACTTCATACTTGTTAATGCTATACCTTTTATTGATTTAAAAATTGCTCGTGTAACATCAATTTTCAGAAAAGGTGATCCTCTATTGAAAGAAAACTATCGCCCAATTTCTGTGCTCCCCATTGTTGCCAAAGTATTCGAAAAACTTATTTTAAAACAACTAGATACACATTTTGAACAAAGGTTACCAGATGACATGACCGGGTTCCAAAAAAAGCAAGGTTGTACAACCGCTCTAATTTCTTTAACAGAACAATGGCGCAAACATATGGACAAAAAAGAAATAACAGGATTATTAAGTCTTGATATATCAAAAGCCTATGATTCAATTCCACACTTCTTGCTTCTTGAAAAACTACAAGCTTTTGGATTCTCTTTAAGTGCAATAGCTATTTTTAAAAACTTCCTAATAAGTAAAACCCAAGTCGTGAAAATTCAAAACACTAATTCTAGCCCACACCTGGTAACAAAAGGTGTACCACAAGGGTCTCTACTCTCCCCCATTTTGTTCAATTTTTTTATGCGGATCTGTCATGGAGTTTACTAAGTCTAACGTTGATTAGATACGCTGAAGATACTAACGTACTATGTCACAATACAAACATTAGTAGCGTCTGTCATAACCTCAGTTTAGCAATTGACCTCGTCCAAAAACATCTACAATTGAATTATTTAAAATTAAACGTCACCAAAACGCAATTCATTTTAATAAATAGCAGTTGCAACATTGATATCAAACTAGGAAATGAAATTATAAAGTCAACTGATTCAATAAAGGTTCTTGGATGGATATTACAACCAAAACTGGAAGTTACAAACAAATATCCACCATGATCCAAAAAGAAGCACAACTACGCCAGGTAAGAAACTTGCTACCAAAACATAAGATTTTCAGAGATTGAGATTTCAGAATACCACCTTACGTCAATTACTACGTATCCCATGGTATGGTTCAGTCAAAAAGACATTTAAAATTGACTCACTGGTGGTCAGACGTTTCAAGAAATCAATGCAAAAAACCTACAGTACAATATGCGAAGGATTGCCATCATATTTACAAGGGCTCTTTCTGTTGGCTAATTTGCCATACAGCCAGCAGCACGCCTATTTGTTGATTCTGCTAAGCTGTCGAACAGAGACTATGAGAAAATCTTTCACAACTCTATGCTCAATAGAATATAATAAGATGGATAAAAGTCTGAGAACAGCAGAATTAGTGTCAGAATTTAAAAAAACTACTTTTGACTACTAAAGTAAAACTACTCAAAATTTAAAAACTTTTAACCAATACTAATTTAAATAATTTGCTGTCTAATGCGCAAATGAGCTATAGCTCATGCATTTTTTACAATAAATATTTAGTAGTAGTAGTAGTAGTAGTAGTCATAAAGCATATACCAACGTGTAGCTTTCGTGCTTCTCTATGAACGTTGTTATGGTTTTCGCCTTCTTCTTCTTTGGGTTTCGAAAAAATTGCCATTATGTGTTTTCCAAGTCAAAGTTTGAGCAGTAAAAATCATACAAGAAAATTTCTAAAGTATATTATTAAAACACATAAAATTGTTGAAATGCGCAGAACTAATGGCTATTATTGTGCATAACTTTTGAGAAAAACGTCGCACCAGTAATTTATGATCGATTGCCGAAAAATTAGTTTTGTACTCACATTACCTTTATTTAAGTCTGATGCTTTTAAAAATAGTTTCTTTGCAATTTTGTTTGCACAAAACTCAATAAAACTCTTTTAATTGTAAATTATGATAAAAATAAACTGCGTATTGTGTGTTTGCAAAAGTCTAAGTCGTTGATGCATTGGCTTTCGTGCTGAATTTGTTTGAAAGTTGAATAAAATCAAAAATTTGTCCAATTTTTTCAATTTTTTATTATAGAGATATACACGTCAAACCATTTGAAGAGCATTCTGGATAACTTTTTTCAAAAATGACAGGTTATTTGTTGTTTCCAAAAAAATAAGGCCCAAATCCTTAACTCCCGGAGCGCCCCCAATTGGGCTGTCCAGCTCAGAAGCGAAAGCACTAAGTCAGCAAAAAAGCACAAAGCAATTGCAGAAATTTTGTTTAAATCAAAACAGCTACATTTTTTAACTTTGACAAAGCCTGAACCATTAACCTGTTCAATAAATAATCGGTAGGTAGTGCTATAGCTCAGGTATGTAGGTACTTATGTGGTCGCTGTGTATTTTGTCTTAAACTTAAATGCAAGTTGTTTTGTTCACATATGATAGTTTTCCTACGATTTGTCATCTTGAAAACGCTGCAGATTTTGTTTATGATTCGTGCTTAGTTTTACGTGTGTTCAACCTAATGATCCAATGGATTCTTGGACATTGCGGACTGGCACTGAACGAAGTGGCAGATACTTTAGCGCGGGAGGAAACCGAAATGGATCAAGCAGATTGCGCTACAGACTTTGATAGCGCACGAGCAGCAATTAAACGATCCCTGAGACGTAACTGGGTTGAAATACGAAGACAGGACAGGCACTATACAATAACGACTGAAACATGGCCACAATTGCCAGATAAATTGGGGCTGAAGCGGCATGAGGGGATTATTGCTTCTCGGCTGGGCATAGGCCATTGCCCCATCCTACACAGTATACGCTTCATGTATGGATGGGATGACAGCCCCGACTACTTGTTCTGCAATGAAGAAGAAAAAACAGTTGAGCATGCATTTCTACGGTGCCGGCCACTTGTGCGGCCAGAACTACGGTCTTTGGGGAAGGTGAACATTCCTTAAAAGACGCCCTGGGGACCCCCGGAAGGCCCTGGAGTTCCTGAAGCGGGTCGGGCGCCTTTAACTGGGAGCCTGGGCATATGGTAATATCCACCAACGCATTGAAAAAGCAAGCAAGCAAGGTGTGTTCAACGAAAAGCTTGAAACCTCGAAGTCAAAAATTAGGCAATTCTGGTGAATTTGGCCAATTTTTGGAAGCGACTCCATTTAAACACGTTTGTAACAAAGAAAACAAGGGTTTTTGAAAAAAATTGCTAAAATGTTCCTCACTGAGGGTCAGATTTCGGGGGGCCATACTTTATCTTAGTAAATCCAAAAAATGAAATACGGGTTATTGAAGCAAAAATGTTTCCCTCAAAAAGCTCTACGTGCTACTAAAAAATAGGTCCACTATATTTCCCCTGAAGTTCTCGTGACTTTGTCCCCTTTTCTATGACGGAATGGGATCCAAGAGCCTTTGTGTTGGTTCTAAAAGATTGTAAACATTATTTTGACTATTTAAGCACGTTTGAAACGAGAAAAATATGTGCAGCCTGGAAAAAATAATGTCATGTTGTCAGTGTTATTTGTATATAGGGTTTCCAATAAATTTGCAAAAATGTCCCTCACTGTGGGTTCAGATTTCGGGTTAAATGCAGTTGGGGGGGGAGAAATAGTGAACCTATTTTTTGAGTAGAGCACCTTGGAGGAAGCATTTTATCTTCAAGAACCCCTATTTCATTTTCTGGATTTTCTGAGATAAGACCCCTCATTTTCATTTGAACCCCTCATTGTTTACAAATTTGTAGAATCGAAACAAAGGTTCTTTGACCGGGTTCCTGCCGAAAAATTGGCCAGAAACGTCCAATTTTTGACCAAATTCAAACTTGGTCTTGATTTAGGCTTGGGCTAATGCTTAGGCTTAGTATATATATGGGGCTTAGGCTTAGTATCTGGCTTAGGCTTAGGCTTAGGTTCAGGCTTAGGCTTAGGCTCAGGCTTTGGCAATAAAAAATCGAAATTTTCAGAAAAAATCATGCCAGCTTAGCCTAGAGAATCCTGCCAATTAGGCCTAGACGATGCCTTAAAACATCATAACGCACTCAAAACTATCCAAAAACAAAGATTGTAGCCGTATTTGGCTTCGAACTTTGGCCTACGGGCACTTCCAAAAACACTAAAAATGCGATTTTTAAGAGTTATGGTTAGGGTTAGGGTTATCTCAGAAAATTCAAATTTGTGGATAGGAGTCCTGTAACAAAAAATGCTTTCCTTAGGGTGCTCTACTCCAAAAAATATTTCCACTATCCCTCCCCCCTCAACTGCACTTGATCCCAGATTTCGGGGTGTCGTATCTCGGAAAATCCAAAAAATGAAATAAGGTTTCACAGGAAAACCAGGGATCTGAATTTTCTGCAAATTTTTTCCGGTTACGGGTTTTTCAGATGTTTTTCACCCTTTCCATTCAGAGACATTTTACAGACTTTCAGAGAATTTTTAGATAATATTCAGAGAAACTCAGGGAAAATTCATAGAATTTCACCCGAAATTTAGAGACGCTGAATTGTATCTGAAAATATGTTACTGGGTTTTCAGATTCATTTCAGATACAAATCAATCAAGAAACCGAGAGACGCTGAATTGTATCTGAAAAAATGTTACTGGGTTTTCAGATTCATTTCAGATACTTTTTACACGAATCTCAGATAAAATTTACCTGATATTTACAGATATAAAAAACATGTGAATTTTCTCTAAAACTCGTGCACAAAATATCTGAAATTTATCTGGAAAGCCAGTAACCTTAAGATAAAATTCAGAGTCTTTGAATTCCTGGTGAAATTATCTGAATTTCCCTTGGATTTATCTGACATTTGTCTGAAATTCATCTGAAAGTCTGTGAAGTCTATCTGAATGGAAAGGGTGCTAAAAACATTTGAAAAATCTGTAACAGATAAAATTATACAGAAAATTTAAATTTCCTGGTTCTCCTGTGCTTCTTGAACAAAATGCTTGCCCTCAAGGTGCTCTACTGAAAAACATAAGATCAAGTGCAGTTGGGGGGGATAGTAAACTTATTTTTTGGAGTAGAGCACCTCAAGCGAAGCATTTTTTGCAATAGAACTAGGAATGGGACCCAAAAAAATTTCACCGAATACCGAATATTCGGTTTTTCGTTTTCGGCCGAAAACCGAATACCGAATACCGAATAGTTGTTAAGCATAAGTCAGCGAATGTTTTCTCAGGTTTTTAAAATGCAGAATATTAAAATACTACGCATAAATAAATATATGCTATATAAACCTTTTGCATTTGATTTTATAAGTTTATGCAAAATGTATCAAAGAATAAGTCGACACTATAGAATCGAAGAATTTATTGAAGAATAATACTATAGAAAGATGCACAATAAGCACCGACAAAAAACTACGCAACTTTCAGCGACCTCTGACCGCAGCTTGATGAGGTATGTACATAGGCATACATGTACACGGGGTCTCGGTCTGGGGGCTTGTCCCGACGATTCGTCCCGAACTGACAAAAACGCAAGAATTTCTAATTTTTGCTTTAAAAATGGTAATTTTTTGCAAAATTAGGATATTTTGAGCTTCTTTTTTGCTTTTTTGCTGAAACAGTTTACAGCAATCTGGTGCGATTTTAGAGGTTTTGGACACTTTTTTCAGTACCAAGGAGGGGGTGCCTGTCTTGATGGGTCAAATGTTAGGAGGGCTTGTCCCGGACTCTCGAATTTGGGGGAAGCTGCCACTCCCCATAACGCCATGTACATTTGTGTACATGGGGTTTGTCCCTTTTCAGCCCGGCAGTTTCAGGGTCTTGGGTTGTTTTAGGGGTGACGTCGGAGTTTTTAAACTGCTTGTAAACTTTCAAAGTGCATGAAAAACGTCTAAAATAGAAGGCTCAATGTGCAATAAGACGCCGCACAGTACGGCGTGTCAGAATCTTGTCTGGAGAGCGAAAAAGTTTTAAGCGTCCATGAAAAATTAACACAAGTATCTGCATTAGCTAACATATAGTCAAGCGGGAAAAATAGCCAAGTCAAAAAAAGTCGGGGGAAAAAACCACTTCTATTCTGGCGGATTGGGTGCAACTACAGATGCAATGTTTGGTGTGCGGAAAGAGGACCTCGATATAAGTCCACATACTAAATTTCACCCTTCTGACGATTGTCTGTAATTCAAGAGAAAGTCGAAATCTTTTGCAACTTTTCCTTAAAGAAATGGTGAAAAACCGGGCTTCACTTCACAAGGCTGTAACTTTTCCGTCAGTCGGACAATTTTAACCAGTCATATACCAATGAACTCAGGAACGACTAAACTTGTTAGCCACACAGTCATTGACAATTTCAAAGATCACGTGACCTGTATCTAAACGTGGCTTTTTCTCCAACTTTTTGCAGCAGGTGGGAAAAAAGTCACTTTTTTGACAGGTTTGTAAATGTTGAAATCTCATCACACGTACATGTAGGCTGCAACCGCTCCAAAACACCTGTAAATGCTATTTTTGAGTTTCCTGTGCCCCACCGAGAGGAGTTCTTTACCCACCGTCACCCAGTCCTTTAACTGATCACTTACCCTTGGACTTACCCTTATGCTTTTGTGCTAAAATCTGGCTAACACTGTTTTTGTTTCTCGTTTCAGTTCAATATTTACCGATTCTACGCGACTTATTTTACATAATTTTGGTTCGTAATTATCATAAGAAGAACAAAATCGCGGAGAATGTTATTCAGGCTGCCATTTTGGACGTTATTCGGAACGATATGAAGGTTCTTGCGGCAGCCAAGAAGCACGGTATTCGTCGTGGACTGCTCAGAAGATGGATTTTTGCCCAAAACAGTGACAATCTTTTGAAGCCTAGAAGCCTTAACACTATGCTGACCCCAGAACAGGAACGTGACCTTGCGAAGTCCATTGTCGACATGTCTAACCATGGCTTTCCCCCAACCGCCAAACAGATCAAAAGCATTGTTGGTGAATATGCGGAAACGCTTGAAGTACGCAATCCTGCCTACGTTTCTCCGGGAAAGCAGTCGGCGCGGAAACTTATCTCTACTAAGCGTTATTGGTGTCCCAAGAAAGACTGGGTTTTGGATTTCATAAAGAAACACAGTCTGACTCGGAAAAAAGCTGAAAGGCCTAAATTTACATCGCTTTTAAATTACTAAAAATCTATGTTTGGTCTACGATTTCTACGACAAACTCGCTGCGGAGTTAACTCGCCTGGAGTTGTGGGACAAGCTAGATCAAATTTGGAATCTGGACGAATCGGGCTTCCCACTGGATCCACAAAGTATTGCCACTGTCAGTCTGAAGGGTCAAAAGGTGTCACAGGTAACAATCATGGGGGTTGGAGCTTCATTTAGTTTAATTTAGATGCATATACAATTTGACTTGTATGTAAAGATTGCCTTAAATTTGAATTTTTTAACAAAATTAAACTTAAAAAATTAAAACTAGCTAAACAATTTCTAGATTTGGTATATATAATGCTATCAGTGTTACAATGCTATAGTAACTATTCTACTTTTTAAGCGACCCAGTAACGGATCCAATAATTTCGGATGGGGGTTTGTATACATACGTACCGCAAACAGGCCCACAAGTATAAGTAAATGAGGACATCCGCAACGGTATTGCAAGAGGGGAGCCCCCGTCCATGAATGGATGGGTCACCTATTTAAAGCAATTAATTCTTGTGTTTACAGCCCAAATTGCTTTTTTAGGTTGATGGCACTGGAAGAGAGAATATCACGGTGCTTGCCGCTTGCAATGCTGCCGGTGAGGCGGCACCTCCAATGATTGTCTACTCAGAGTCAGCGCTTTATGGTTCCCAGTAACTGGATGGGTGATGAAGGGATTGCTTTGAATGGTACGTGGTATGGCCTGTCAAAAACTGGTTGGATGACTGTCCCAGTGTTTTTGTCCTGGTTCCAGCAATTCTCAGGCAAAGTCCAGAAGCAACAATTGCTGATAATTTTTGATGGTCATATGTCACATATGAGCATCGAACTAGTTCATCTCGCCCGAGACCAAAATATCACACTGCTCAAACTGCTCTCCCATACTACCTCAAAGCTGCAGCCTCTTGATGTTGCTGTTCTGGGCCGACTCAAATGTAGATGGGCCGATGTCCTATATGATTGGATACGCACAGAGGGCTTTCCTCCCAAGCCTATGACGAAAAAACAGTTTGTTAACAATTTGGCGAAAATATAGTACAATGGTTTAAGCCCGGAAAACATTGCAGCTGGTTTCAGAGCCTTTGGAAGCCTTTTGATTTGGCTAAGTACGACAAGGCAAATTTCGATCAGGGTCTTCTGGAGAAGTACAACAGCTGGGTCCAACGAGGAAAACCTGACGACCTAGGTCTTGCAGAGGAGCAGGAAGAACCACAAGAAGCGTCAGATCAACCAGTGTCTGAAGCAGCAGATCAGCCTGGTCCGAGTGGTGCAGATTCTTCCAGATTGACGGTGTCGCGCAGCCTGTTTGGCAAAACCACTCCGAAAAACCTCCCGCCTGGAAAATGAGTCTGGATTGCAGACGATTCCACTCAGTTTTTGCCATCATCTAACTCCAAGTGCCAGTTCTTCTACCACTGATGCAGGTACGTACAGAACCAGTCCGACATTTTCCGAACTGTGGATACAGAAGTTCCAGTCCCGGGAAACCCCACCTGGAAGTGGGCGCGGCAAACGCATTGACATTGGCAAATCTTGTGTTATTACGCATGAAGCAGCCATGAAACGTATGGTGCATCAGCAGGCTGCGAAGAAAGCCAAGAAAAGCAAAAAGGTTCTAGCGAAACCTCCTGCGAAGAAGAAGAAAGCTAAAAGCTCTAGCGCATCGGATGAAGTTGACGAAAGCTTTGATGAGGAAAGTGAAGATTCAGATTCAGAAGATGATGAAATTTTGGACGAAGAAGAAAGAAAAGAGGATAAAGATTTCATCCAGACAGAAATTAATTCCGTCTTGGCTGAAGTTGACAAGAATGAAAAAGAAGTAAAGGGTCAGTATTTTGCTGTGGCATTCGACAAACAGTGGTTACCTTGGTCGGCTACTGAAGTGTTTTTCGGAAGATGACGAATACCCCACCAAGAGTGCCGATTTCCAATTCTTTCGCTATATGGGCGACAACCGGTTTGCCCTAAAAAAGGATGATGTCAGGCGTGTCAGCATTGTTGAACGGAAGTTTGCCTATCAGGGACCGATGACGCCAGTTTCCATGAAGGAAAATACCTTCATCTTTACGCCAGCCCAAGTTAAAACAATGATGGACGGCCATAAGATTATGATTCGATGTCAAGACAAGACTAGAGAACTTTATTTGAAACTTGGCCAAAATGGATGCATAGAGCCAGGTCAATGCAGGCTACTGATACACACCCATCTAAAACACAAATAATTGAAAAATTAATCGTAAAAAATAGTCAAACATTATGCAAAGTCATAAAATAAGACAAAACAAAAACATATCAAAGTTATGTCAGGCGGCTTGTCGAGGACAATAAAACAATTATATTCAAACATGTGCGTTACATAGCTACTGGTTAAGCTCGCCAAATACATTGCAAAATTAGAAGACAAAATAAAAATAATGATAAAAATACGTATGCAGTGTACGACACAGTAGATACAGTGCACTAGGCACGGGACACAAACATAAATACACCAACTTATGTGATTCAGAATGTTTGAACTAAGAACTTGGAGATATCATTATGTGTCAAGCGATTTTTGAAAACAGGCACAGATGGACTTTCCACAGTAGTCAAATTCCAAACTTTCGTGACACGACAACAAAAAAAATTTGTTCGCAAGTTACTTTGACTGCGAGTAAAGACCAGTTTTCGACTATGACCCCGAGTACCAAAACAATTACAATCATAACTAAAAAAATCACAAAAATTCCAATCCACAAGATTATTTACAATTTTAAAACACATAACTAGATCAAAAACTAACCGCCGTTTCTCTAGAGTATCTAGATTTAAAATTTTAATCTGGAAGGATAATCCAAGTTTTTAGTGGATAATTTTAAATCCAAGGATAATCCGGTATTCTTTTCGTGAAACGTCTTTGTACTGACTCTAACAGATATGTCTTTTTTCAAATGTGGGTTCCAGACACAACTGCAATACTTAACAATTGGGCGCACATAAGTTTTATACATAGAAACAAGGAAGTTAGTTTCCCGACACAAAACCGCTTTAAAAACTAAATTCGATTTTTGATGGGCTTTTGACGCTATATGGGAACAGTGATCAGAAAATTTCATATTGGCTGATATAATTATTTAAAGATCTTTCACAGTTTTTTTAGAAAAAATTTCGTCAATTTCAATATCGTAAGTTCTTGTCGGATTGCTGCTCCCCATGCGTAGCAACATTTGTCTCTAGCCACAGTAAGCTGGTTGCAATCCATCCAGTCAAATACAGTATATACATCGTGGCAAATAGAAATGTGATCAGTGTAGTCATAGTTGCGAAAATAGATTTTGCAGTCATCTGCAAAAATTTTAATCTTACATGTTTGACATTTTTCGACTATATCATTAATAAAAAGCAAGAACATCAATGAACCAATGACGCTGCCCTGTAGGACGCCGCTGGAAACCGTTGCTAGACTAGATCGGGTTCCATTAACTACAACTTGTTGCACCCGATTTGTCATAAAACTTTTTAGCCACTGAAAAATTTTTCCGTAAATTCCATAAGCTTGTAGTTTACTAAACAATTTAGAGTGGCTGACGGTATCAAAAGCTTTGGAAACGTCTGAATAGATAACGTTCACAGACTTAGTACTGTCGAACCAACGAGTCCAATCATTTACAGATGCTAATAATTGAGTTTCAGTCGATCGCATTTGCCAAAATCCGTGCTGTTGGTCAGTAATAAGATTGTACATAGATAAATGCAGGGTTATGTGATTTTTTATAATGCGTTCGAGTATTTTACAAGCAGCACGGGTAAGAGTAATGGGCCTGTAATTTGCTGGGTCGGTTCGTTTGCCTTTGTTTTTATATACCGGGGTTATTTCAGCCATTTTCCACTCATCAGGAATTGAACCAGAAGATAGTAAAACCGAATAAGTTAGTTGTAGCGGAATAACCAATTGGTTTGCAAAAAGTTTATAGAAAATTGGAGGTAAACGATCTAGCCCAGATGAAAAGTTACAAGGTAAGCAGCATATACTGTCAAATACTAATTTACGAGTGACAATTAGATCATCGATAAGAACATCACATTTTTTACGCACTGAAAAATTACTATTATCAGTAAAAAGACAGTAAAAACAGATGCAAATTGATTACCCAGCAATTGAGCACAGTCATAATCAGTGGCACACAAAATCCCGTTTTTTGAGACATTGGTCAGATCAGTTTTTGTGGTTAGTCTTTGTTTTACATACGAATAGAATTTTTTGTTATTGGGGGAACTCAAAACTTCTGTTTCAGTTTTATATTTATGACAAACAATAGCGTTTTTACATTTTGATGCTATTTGTTTATATTTTGCCATATGGGCATCAGAAAGAAATCTCATTCGAAATCTGTGTTTTTTGGTCACTAATAAATTTTTTAACTTGCTGGGATACGATGAGTTACCCTTTTTTTGGAATTAGTAATGAAGGGAACAAAAGTATTTATAATATACAAACATTGATTTCTAAAAATTTGCCACATATCAACGTTGCAGCAGTCACTAAACATATATGTACATCCAATTACACATTTCTAATGCAACCATAATACCTAAGTTACCTAATACCTAAGTTTATCTGCCTTGTACCAGTTTTGAACAGTTCCGTGTTAGGCTCAACTTGCTCAAGAGAAGTTGGATATTTGAAAAGCAAAACGTTGTGATCGGACGTACTTAACGGTGGGTGAGTCGTAAGATCTGTAATCAGTCCAGGTTCATCGCAAATTTATTAGACATGAACATTAAGCAGGTATATATATATATACAACAAGTTGTCTGGTTGTTTGAAAGATGTTTCTCTAATGTTTAGATGTTTTCAGGGTATGTTTTTATGTTTTCTCTATAACGTTTTAATGCTTTCTTTAAAATGCAAAGTAGTTTTTGGTTAAATTTTTTGCTAAATAAAGTTTTGTCACTTCGAGGCCATTCTACTGGAGTAATTACGAGTTATAACAGTTGCAGTGTGGTTTTTGGGTAATCGGCTAAGCATCAGACTAATCAGTCCCAAGCTGGCAGCAAGAATTCGACCATTTTTTGAAGTAGCTTTTTTCCCGAGAAGTGGCTTTTTTCCCCGCTTTTGGCTTTTTTCCCAGAAATTTGAATCAATATAACGTTTAAGCCCGGTTCATACTTGTCCTTAAGGACGTAAGGACAGGGACAAGGACAAATTTCTATCAGCTGCAGTGACGAATTTACCAAAGCATTGGGGCTATTTTTTTGCATACGATCTGGATGTGACCCAGACTTGCCTCAAGGGAAACATCAACTCAATTGGCCAGGTAGTTTTCTTGGAATCGCTTAGGGACAAAACGATAGGGACAAGGACAAGGACGAGTATGAACCGGGCTTTACAGGGGAAGTGCCACAGGACGCGTTTTGGCATGAGAATGATACTGGTGGGCGGCCATTCTTAAAAATGACTGAAAAATGAAAATATCCCGACAAATAAGTGCTGCAGGCCCAAAAATCTAGAAAAATGGCTTTTTTCCCGCCATGCCAGTTTTCATGTTTTTTTGGGTACATTTCAATTTGAAGTGTAGTGCTAATTGCAGGTAAATAAAATGAGTTCTAATTCTAAACGTTCATTGATTTAGAATTTCCTTGATTTCCATTCGGTATTCGGCCGAAAATTTACTTTTCGGTACCGAATACCAACTAAACCGAAAACCGAATACCGAATACCGAATTTTCGGTCCATCCCTAAATAGAGCCCTTATCTATAAATTTGTATTTTCTGAGCTATGACCACTTACAAACTTCATTTTCAGTGTTTTGGGAAGTGAACGTAGGCCAAAATTTGAAGCAAAAAATGGCTATAATTTTTGTTTTTGGATATTTTTGACTGCGTTATAACGTTTTGAGGCATCGTCTAGGCTTAGCTAGAGGATTCTTTAAACTAAGCTGGCATAAATTTTTCTAAAAATTTCGATTTTTTAGTACCTAAGCCTCAGCCTAAGCCTAAGCCGGATACGGTTTACAATCGTTTGGGGGGGGGAAATTATTTTCGGCCCTAATTCGCTTCCTACCCCATCTTTCAATAAAAATATGAAACCCCCATCGTCAGCCATGCCCTTAATCTGATCTGTAGCCCCCAAAATAGCTGTCGCTCCTTTCAATAAAAAACTGAATTGACATTATTGGTGTTGAAACCCTTAGGGGTCGAATAAGTCTGAAAAACGGCATTTTTTCGACTAATGCTTCGGAGTCCCCCTATATCCCCCAAACGCAAGGGGGGGTCAAAATTAATCGTTCTTTCGAATAGGCTAGGCTAGAAGTTTGTAGGATGTAAGCTCTAGCTGCAAATCAAACTTTGTCTAAAAATTATATAAACTTTTACATGAAATTTTTTGCACAAAATTGGATTTAGGCAAAAATACTTCATGAAACGAAAACCTGCTGTTACCATAGAAAGAACAATTTCTAATCTACTAAATGCTGAAAAATTTTGTAAATCGGTTCAGGATTTGAAAAGTTAAAAAAAAAATTTCTGAAGCTCCCTGTCCCTGAAGCGTTACAACACAAGTACGGTTGAATACAAAATTTGGGCTATATCTGCAAAATTTTTTAAATTATGAAGCGAGTTGAGATTTCTTAATGTGGTAAAGTTATTTTTGATGCTTCTTAACAGGTTTTTTTTTCAAATTAGGCCTCGGGCTTAGGCTTAGCGCTCAGACTCAGAGCTCAGGCTCAGGCTTAAGGGGGCGCTCCGGAAATCGGGAGTTGCCCCAAAAGTCAGCATAAAATCAATAAAACTAAAATATTAATAAATAAGTAAATAGTATGGTATGAAATAATCTTTGTGTAAAAATTTTAGATCACGTGATAATGTCACGTGACTGCCAGAGCACTGCGAGTTAGTGAATTGTCGGCAAACGATAACTCATAGCATGTTTGTCTTAATTTAATGATTCATATATCAAAAAGTAGCTTTTGCGCCCCTCTAGTTGGGTTGCCGACCAGTTGCGAAGCAAAGGCTACCCTTTTGTATTTGAAATGTCTGTTATTATTAATATTATTATTATTACAAGTCTAGTGCGTCTAGTTTAGATTAGTTACACAAAATCAGGAAATGCCATCATAATTTTGATAACATTTGAAAATTTCACTTTTTCTAAATTTTGAGCATTAGAGCACCGACGGTGATATTTGATCACACATGGTGTGATCTACGTAGTCAGTCAATTTTAGAAAGGGGTTTAAGGGGGCTTAACTCTTGACACCGTAGTGGTACGGCAATAATTTTAGCATCATTTTTTAGCAAATTGTCTGAGCTTTAAAATGATGGGTGACATGACCTCGTGACGTAACGTTAAACGTGCGTCAAAAATTATTATTCAAAATTTTGACGTGTTTTTGGGTATTACGCCTCCATGTAACATATCATTTGAAAGTGCCAGAATTTGTCTTTCACGTGACCCTATTTTTATGATCCTACGACACTCATAGCGAAAGTTACGACACTTTTTCTGATTAACCTAAAAAATAACTAACTACGAAGAGTGGTCTGTCGCGGAGGATTCGCGGAGTAAAAATAACTCCCAATTTACGCTTTGGTTAAGAGATAATCACAGCATAGTGCAGTAATACGAAGCGTTGGCGTTTCTTTTACATCTTTAGATGTACCCGATAATGAGTTCTGTGTTTTCAGTAGCATTGTATTAGAAGTTGCTGGATGCAACAAAAAAATAACTCTGCTTTACTTGGCGTATAACTTGGGAACCAGACGAGTAGATGCGAATTGAAAGGTAAACGTCTGGATAACAAGTATAGTACTTTCAAATTCTGGGTATCGTTAGTGAAGACTTCCATTATCATTATGATTAGGATAGTGTATATATATTAACAAGTCTAGTGGGTCTAGTTTAAACTAGTTAGACAACATCCCTAAGTACCATAACGTTTTTAATAATTAAGAAATTTCATTTTTTTCAAATTTTAGCATTAGGGTACCGACAGTGAGATTTGATCTCACATGGTGTGATCAAAGTAGTTAGTCCCTTTTAGCAAAGGGTTTAAGGGGACATAACTCTTGATACCTTAATGGTACAGCGACAGTTTTAGCATCATTGTGAAGCAAATTGTCAGAGGTTTAAAATGATGGGTGACATGACCTCGTGACGTAACGTTGAAAGTGCGTCAAAAATTATAATTTAAAATTTTGACTTATTTTTAGGTATTACGCCATCATGTAACATATCATTTGAAAGTGCCAAAAATTCTCTTTCTCGTGACACTAATTTTATGGTCTTACGACACTCATAGCGAAAGTTACGGGCCTTTTTTCTGATTAACCTCAAAACTAACTAACTACTAACAGTGGCCTGTCGCGGAGGATTCGCGGAGTAAAAATAACTCCATTTTACGCCCTGCTTAAGTAAAAATTACTGCATAGTACCGTAACACAAAGCGTTGGCGTTTCTTTTAGACCTTTGGATGGAGCCGATACTAAGCACTGTGTTTTCAGTAGCATCGTATTAGACGTTGCTGGATGCAACAAAAAAATAACTCTGCGTTACGTGGCTTATAACTTAGGAACCAGGCGACTAGAGGCGAATTAAAAGGTAAACGTCTGGATAACACGTATAGTACTTTTGGAATCTGGGTACACTTAGTCGACACTTCCATTATCATTACTAATAGGATAGTATATATATATATTAATAATATTATTTTTGGTATGACCATTTGTTTGTAAGCGTTTTTTCTGAGGTAATACTTTATGGATATGACCCAAACTTTGGTGGAAGGGTCTCCCCCTTGAGTGATTGTGCCCCCCACTTCGCTGATCCCGTGACCTCAGGGGGGGCCGGGTCACGTGACCCTGAAAATGAGGAGGTCCTCAGGGGTCAAATTTTCGAAATTGAGATTTTGATGTTTCTGGGGGTAATTTGAGCTCCTGAACACAAATCAGAGGTTCATTTTTGCGTAGGACCTTTCTGGACCCCCCTATAACCCCCTTCTTAGGGTACCATGCCCCAGGAGGCCAAAGGAGTCAACTTTTGAAAATTGGAAATTTCATTTTTCTGGTGGTAATTTGAGCCTCTGAACACGAACAGAGGGTCCTCTACCCAGAATAGAGGGTCTTTTGCTTAGAATAGAGGGTCCTCTACCCACTGTCGGCAACCCGTTGTAGCCACCCGACTAGTTAAACATTATTTTTGTTTTTGATTATTTTCTGCGAAGTTTTTAAAATTGCAATTTTTGTAGTTTCAAGGTCAATCTCACAACACTAAATGCAGTGGTATCATGTTGTAGAACATTATTTAAGAAAAACGAATGTTCAACTGCGCAATATGATAGGCTATCTTCATGCCAAATTTCAACCAGATCGGTTGAAGCAGCAAAAAAATATCGAATGCCGAAAATTACCGTGAGCACTGCTCAGTATTTTTTGAGCCAGCAACTTTGCGTAGCGTTGTCCCATTGCGCTGAAATTTAGCACAATTTTGGGGACGCTATACACAAGTACAAAAAGTTTTTGGTAGCTAAGCAATATTACACAGTTTTTCAGATAATTGTGCAAATGTAACAAACTGAGCACAGTTTTTTGTAAAAGCCGGTTTTCGAGCAAAAATGGACGTAAAAATTAATCTTGCCGGTTCAAACTTTTTTCGGCTGCTATTTTGTGTCCAAGGATGTAAATTGATGAATTTTCAATACATTTTTGCTTAACGTTCACACATTTGGCAGTTTGACAGTAAAAATCTCAAAATCTGGCAAGTTTCCAAATATTTTGATATTGGTATCAAATAAAAGCCCACATCATTCTGAATAAGTTTACTTCTTGACACAAGTCCGAATTCTTTAGTTGAAGAAGGTTATGGCCCAAATTCTTGATTCCCGGAGCGCCGATTCACACGCTGCGATTTTACTGCGATTTTGCCGCAGCGTTTCTGCCGCTGTGGCAAAACGCAGCTTGCCGCAGAAAAACGCAATGTCTGAACAGACGCAGCGTTTTTAGTGCGGAATGCCTGCGTCTTGATTTTGCAGCAGCGTTTTTGCTTTTCTACCTGCGATTTCATTGCGATTTATTGCTGCGGACGTGTTGGTTATACAATTTTCGCGAAGCAATTTGTCACTGTTGTGAAACACTAAAGACGCAGCAAACTGGCATGCGAGACGCACCGAGGCTGCAAAGTTTGTTCAGACGGTGCGTCTTACTTGCGAAACCCTGCGGCTTGCGTTTTGCGTCAGAGTCGCAGCGGCAAAAACGCGCCGTGTGAATCGGCCTTTAGTGCTTAGGCTGAGGCTTAATGCCCACAATTAAACTCAGTTGTGGATGAGTAAAAAATTAGTGAGATATTTTTTGTGGGGAAAAATGTTTGATAGCCATCTGCCAAAATATAAAATTTTGAATTTTAAGTTCATTTTAAGGTGGCGCTCCGAGAATTTGCACGTACTTCTAAAATTGTAAATTCTTACTTTCATGGTTATATTGGAATTTAGCAAGGTGCGCGGTGTCAAATTGAGCAAGTCTGCAAAAGGATTTGTCTCATTTCATTTTTTGTGTCTGTCACGTGACTTGCGAAAACTCTATTCACAGGGCACACATAACTCAAACAAACTTCAAAGTCTATCAATTTGGACAATTTATAGCTCGTTTGAATCGTTTTCAAACGTCTGGGATGATAGATTTTTTGTTTTGTGAATTTCGATTTAAATTTTTAGTTATAACGGTTTTTACCTTTTCATGCAACTTTAACAACAAGTATCTAGCTTCAAGTGAATTTATTAAAAAATAACAAGTAGTTTCTTTGATTATTCTTACATATTGTATATAAAATTTTATGTCTCAACTCAAAACGTGCGATATGGAATCTGTGCCCTTTGGCAAAAAAACCTTGGTTTTTTTTATTTGGCTTAAGGGGGTAGTGTCGCGAAAGCGTAGACTTTGCGCGGCTATAAAACTGTTTCAGTAAAAGATAGGTGATTGTTATTTATATATTCTAAAAATATGTTTCAAGGCAAATATTTTTGCCAAGTTTCAGCAAAATTGATGCAGCATACAGTTAGCAGTGAAGCCGCAAAGTCGGATAAATGACTTTTTTTAAACCTATACACATTTGATATTTTCGTCACAATTAAAAAACTTTCTGTTTAAATTCTTTACACAGACTAAAAGCACATATGCTCTAGTTTATGCACACAAAGTTTAGTGCAGATTGTTTCAGTGGTTGCGGAGTAATACCTGTTTGAACTGTGAAATTGTGCGTAAACTGCGAAGTACTCACAGCAATAATGATAAATTGTGAAAAATTTAGACACTTATTTTAAAATCAAAAGAAAAACGAACCTTCATTTTTTATTTTTCTTATTTGTTGAAAAAACTGTGCGTCAAAACATTACATGTACTTCACAAGCTGGCCAATCGGATATCTGCCTCGATTTTTTGAACTTTTATGTCTCTATTGTGTGATGTCTGGCTCACAAACTGGTGATTGTTTAAAAATATTGGTAGATATTGGTAGTCTAGTGTCTGGCAGTATTTATTTGATACCATATGGCACTTCACTAGTTTCTCAGTGAACGTACATTTTCAAAGCAAAAAGCTCTCGTTTTGCAACCTATGAGCAAAACTGCTTTGGCGACACTACCACCTTAAGGGGGTAGTGTCGCGTAAGCAGTCGATTTTGCGCGACTGTAAAACTTGTTCAGTAAAATGTTAGAAATTGTTCTTTCTATATTTTAAAAATCTACCAAAAGGCAAATTATTTTGCCAAGTTTCATCAAAATTATGCAGTATACTGTTTGCAGTGAGGTCGCAAAGTCAGAAAAATGACGTTTTAAAAACCTATTCACATTCGATTTTTTCGTCACAATTATCAACTTATTTGTTTAGTTTGTTTACATAGACCAAATGGACATATGTTGTAGTTTATGCACACAAAATTTAGTGCAAATTGCTTGAGTGGTTGCGGAGTAATACCTGTTTGAACTGTGAAACTGTGCGTAAACAGTGAAGTACTCACAGCAATAATGATAAATTGTGAAAAATTTAGACGCTTATTTTAAAATCAAAAGAAAAACGAACCTTCATTTTTTCTTTTTCTTATTTGTGGCAAAAAACTGTGCGTCGACACGTTATGTGTGCTTCACAAGCTGGCCAATCTGATATCTGGCTGAATTTTTTGAATTTTCATGTCCTTATTGTGTAATGTCTGGCTTACAATCGGTGATTGGTTCAAAATAATGGTAGATGTTGGTAGTCTACTGTCTGGCAGTACTTATTTAACAGAGTATAGCACTGGACTAGTTTCTCAGTGAACGTACAAGTTCAAAGCAAAAAGATATCTTTTTGCAACCTATGAGCAAAACTGCTTTCGCGACACTGCCCCCTTAAGGGGGTGCTCCGGGAATCGGGGGTTACATCGAAAATTGGCAAAAGAATTGGCAAATGTCAAACTTTACTATACATACATGTACTATGGCACAAAAGAACACCGGAGGCAAAATTTCAAATCACGTGATCATGTCACGTGACTCCCAGAGTACCAAACGTGAGTGAATTTTCGGCAAACGATAACTCTGCTTATACTTTGCGTATAGTCACACTTTATATACCAAAATGTAGCTCATATGCTTCTCTAGTTAAACATTATTTTGGTTTTTAACATTTATGTCGGATTTAGATAAAAAAGGTCAGTATGTGTTTTCGAAGTCGAACTCTGAGCAATAAAATTCATATAAAAAAATTTCTAAGCTTTATTTTAAAAAACTAAAAAAATATTCAACTGCGCAGAGCCTAAGACTATACTTGTGCAAAATTTTGTAGAAAAATATTTTACCAGCATTTTATAATCGAATGCCGAAAAATTGGTTTTGTATTCACACAGCTTATATTTGAGTCTGCTGCTTCTGAAAATGGTTTCTTGTGCAATTTTTTTGCACAGAACGCACTGGCTGATTTTGAACGCACTGGTTGAATGCACTGATTTTGCACTGGCTTACTTGCTGAATTTGTGTAAGGCCCGTATTCACATACTAACACTAAAGGCCGATTCACACGCTGCGATTTTGCCGCTGCGATTTTGACGCAAAACGCAAGCCGCAGGGTGTCGCAAGCGAAACGCACCGTCTGAACAAGCCTTGCGGACTTAGTGCGTCTCGCAGGTCAGTTTGCTGCGTCTTCACTGTTTCAAAAAAATGACAAAGTGCTAAGCAAAAATTGTTTAAACCAGCACAAACGTAGGCCCGAATTCACATACTAAGAGTTATTCACATACTAACGCTAAGCGTTTGCTAAGTGTTAGCGCTTAATTTGTACTCAACTGTTATTCACAAAATAAACGCTTAAAAATTAGTGTTATACAGTGTACTAAACTTAGCGTTTAACAACTTTTGTGCTTAGTTTTGGCTTTGGCTTGGAGTGCGCTCCCTGCTTGATGTGGATCCGGAATTCGTTATTTATCGGCATATCCATTTGGTATTTATAAAGCCGATTGTAGATTTATTTAAATTACTATTTCTTAGTAATAATATATATTTTTCTCGAACTATACATTTGTAAAAAATGTTTTCAGCAGGTGGATTCCTGAAAAATGCAAAATCAGCTCTACATGTTTCAGGGGGCATATCGTGAAAAATATAAATTTTCAAATAGAAGTTCTTGAAGAAAAATTACTTCGATTAAGATGCTCTACTCAAAAATGTAAAAAAGCGAATTTGGACAACAAAGTGCATTTTTTATTTTTGGCGATTAAACGAGCAAAATGGATCGAATTGGTCGGAAAATGTCACTAATATATCCTAAATTGCATGCCCTTTCTTCCCATGGCGGCCAAAAACCTCCCCCACTCTCCCTATCCCTTCCCCACACCATCCCCTAACTAAGCGCTTAGCGCTTAGGGAGCTCCCGAGGTCCCTAAACTTAAGCGCTTAATTCTAAGCCAAACACTAAATTTTAAGTATGTGAATACAAAATTGATACGCTAAGTTAAGCGTTAGTGTTTGCTAAGCGCTTAAATAAACACTAAGTATGTGAATAACACTTAGCGCTTATAAGCGCTAACACTTAGTGTAAACACTAACTTTAAGCGTTACACTTAGTATGTGAATACGGGCCTTAGCATCAAAACGCAATGAAATCGCAGGTCGAATTGCAGTCTGGCGTTTAAAACGCTGCGGCAAATTCAAGACGCAGGCATTCCGCACTAAAAACGCTGCGTCTGTTCAGACATTGCGTTTTGCTTGCGGGAAGCTGCGTTTTGCCGCAGCGACAAAAACGCTGCGGCAAAATCGCAGTAAAATCGCAGCGTGTGAATCGGCCTTCAACACTTAAAGTTAGTGTAAACCCTAACTTTAAGTGTTTCGTAGCACTAAAATTAGTGCTACGAAGCACTTAAAGTTAGTGTTTACACTAACTTTAAGTGTTAGTGTTAGTATGTGAATACGGGCCTAAAAGTCGAATAAAATCAGTAAATTGTCCAATTTTTTCAAAATTTTTTGCTATGGAGATGCGCGTCAAAACATCAGAAATAGTATTTTGGGCAACTTTTCTTCAAGAACCATAGGTCGATTTCGCTTCAGGAAAAATAATTCGCCAAAAAACAGATTCTCGAAGCTCCACCTTAAGTGATTTCATTTCGCCAATTTTATAATTAAAAAATCATTTTTTGGCCAGAATGAGCAAAATATGTAGCAAATAAAGCTGAATAAAATATATTATTATGTGTTAATATATGCTCATAAAATTTCAGACTGATATAATGAGCGAGCAGGTCTTATTTTGTGAGAGTTAGCCCGAATATGACGAAAAATTAAGATTTTCGACAAAATTGGAATTTTTAGAAAAAGCTGATAATCAACGTTTTTGCGCTTGCAAACTGCCAAAAATGAACTCAGCCAATTTCGGTTCAAAAGTGCAGCTTTATTTATGATTCCACTGTAGCAAGTATCCTTTTATTTGATGCAAACAACTTGCCTTTCCTAACCCATCTACTAAGCCTGAGTGTAAGCACTAAGCCTCAACCTAAGCCTAAGCACCAAGCCTCAGCTAAAGGCCGATTCACACGGTGCGTTTTTGCCGCTGCGATTTTGACGCAAAACGCAAGCCGCAGGGTGTCGCAAGCGAAACGCACCGTCTGAACAATCTTTGCGGCCTTAGTGCGTCTCGCAGGTCAGTTTGCTGCGTCTTTACTGTTTCAAAAAAATGACAAATTGGTCCGCGAAATTTGTTTATGCCAACACGTCCGCAGCATCAAAACGCAATGAAATCGCAGGTCGAATAGCAGTCTGGCGTTTAAAACGCTGCGGCAAAATCAAGACGCAGGCATTTCGCACTAAAAACGCTGCGTCTGTTCAGACATTGCGTTTTGCGTGCGGCAAACTGCGTTTTGCCGCAGCGACAAAAACGCTGCGGCAAAATCGCAGTAAAATCGCAGCGTGTGAATCGGCCTTTACTTGTGTTGTAACGCTTCAATCAGCCTGTCCAGGTAGCTTCAGAAAAAGTTATGTAACTTTTCAAAGCCTTAACCGATTTGCAAAATTTTTCCAGCATTTAGTAGCCTAGAAAGAAGGCTAGAAGTTATTCTTTCAATGGTAGCAGCAGGTTTTCATTTGATTCAGTATTTTTGCCTATTAATTTTTAGACAAAGTTTAATTTCCAGGTAAAGCTTACATCCTATCAACTTCTAACCTAGACTATTCGAAAGAGCGTTCAATTTTAACCCCCTCTAGGTTTGGGGGATATAGGGGGACTCCGGATCATTAGTCGAAAATATGCCGTTTTTCCGACTTATTCCACCTTTAAGAGTTACTTTTAACACCAATAATTTCACTCTAGATTTTTATTAAAAGGGGCGACAGCTATTTTGGGGGCTAGAGATCAGATTGGGGTCTTGGCTGACGATGGGGGTTCTGTATTTTTATTAAAAGATGGCGTACGAAGCGATTTATGGGCAAAAATAATTCCCCCCCCGCCGAATCTTGACCAACTTTGAACTACTGTAGTGGAGCGGGAAAAAAACCCTATTTTCAACTTTTCGGGTCGTCCTGTGCTCCACATAAATAGGATCCATTAATGCTCGCGGCTGTTATAACGGCCATCTTTGGTCTAACTGTTGTACTAATAAAATAGATTCTAACTACTCACGTTTCTGAGTAATGAGTCTCGAAACCTCCGGGACAGGGTTTTTTTTCAAAACGGCCGATGCTCAATTTATGCTCATTTTTAAAATTCGATGCTTATTTTTAAGTTCAAATGCTCAAATTTTTTTGTCGTTTTTTGAAAACTTTTTGCACTGTCGCATGCATACATGTACACGGGGTCTTGGTCTGAGGGGGCTTGTCTTGGATTTTCAAAGTTTTAGGGGGGCTTGAACTGACTAAAACGAAAAATTGCCAAATTTAGCTTTTCAGCAGCAAGCAGGGGAGCTTGTACCAAGATTTTTAATTTTTAGACCGAATTTGGTGAGACGTATCAGACACTATTTCCGACAAAAAAATTAAAACAAAAGATGGGAGCTTCACATCAGACACAACAGATAGGTACTCTTTTAGTAGACGTACAAATGCAGCATTATGAACTCATCTATACTTGGCTTTGATGAAAGAAATAACAGGGAATAGTGTATATATAAGCGACAGAGTTGCAGGGGTCTGGGGGCGGCAGCCCTTAGGAAAAAATCTAGAATTTTTGTATTTGTTGGCCGAATTTGGTAAATTGGAGACGTATCAGAACTTTTTCGGCCGAGCAAATAAACACCAAAGGGGGTATATACCCTTCAGTAGCGTAGCCAGGATTTTGCTGAGGGGGGGGGGCAGACAGTGGCGTACCCAGAAAAAAATTTCGGGGGGGGGAATGACTTTTCGATTTTTTGTAATGGGTTAAAATGCACTTTTTAGCAATTTTAACACTCGTAAAACGCCGTACAAACGCAAGATTACTGAACCACAAGGCTCCAGGGGTCTGGGGGCGGAATCCCCCAGAAAAAAATAGGGAAAATTTTCGATTTCTTGGCCAAATTCCGTCAATTGGAGGCGTATCAGAAAGTTTTTCCGGCCAGACCATAAAAACCAAAGGACACAAGGTTGCAGGGGTCAGCCCCCAGAAAAAAATTGGCGATTTTTCCAATTTTTAGACCGAATTTGGTCTACTGGAGACGTATCAGAAATTTTTCCGACAAAGTTTAAAACAAAAGATGGGAGTGTCATATCAGACGGTGTATTCCACAAGTAAATGTAGCATAATATACTCGTGTAGCCCCCAGAAGCTAGCGCTTTCTTAAAATTTTGAAATAAAATTTGCATTGAAAACTTAATTTCTCGCCGCACTTGGCCAAGAAAGTGGAATGATCGCGGGGTCTGGGGGCAGCAGCGCTTTTTTAAAACTTAAATAAAATTCGCAGTGAAAAAGCTATTTCAGCAGCAGTTTTTATTGTTTCCTGTTAATGGATATGCCATTTTGTCAATCCCTACTGCAAAAACTTGCACGTATACATACACACACACACACACACACACACACACACACACACACACACACACACACACACACACACACACACACACACACACACACACACACACACACACACACACACACACACACACACACACACACACACACACACACACACACACACACACACACACACACACACACACACAGTAACAGTATTGTATATAACTGTCAAAAAATAATATATATATATACTTTTAAACTTTCAAAACATAGAGCTCAGAAACCAAAATCAGATGTATCGGAAATTTTGGCTGGCGAGGCATTTAAAACCAAAGACCGGTAAGACCGTCACATCAACAAGCGTAGCGAACAAGTAGGTGCTGCATAATGCACTCACATATATATATATATATATATATACAAGGTTTTAATAATAAAAGATCATAACAATGAACAGAATAAACTACAGAGCTGCAGGCTGGCTCAGAAATCCTAGAAATTTTTTATTTTTAGGCCAAATTTGGTCAATTGGAGACTCACAGAATGAAATTGTGAAACTTTTTCTATGATTTTGGACGAAAAGGGGGGTTCGCTCAGCGATAGACCGAGTGCTTGGGTTTGCTTGGCTCCGGCCGCATCCCTGAGCCTCCGGCGCCGGAGCCGGAGAATTTTTACTGTTCAGGATTTGGCAAAAAGTTCAAATTTTGAGAAAAAAAATCACAAATGTTAACGAAGCGGTTAGTCGGTTACAGTACTTATATTACTGCCAGTTGAAATGGTGGCGACTACCCTATCTCTCTAGCATTATGAGTTTTACGTCTTTAATTTCTAAACTCGACCTGAAAAATCAAAAGTTTCTCACACTTTAAATCCAGGGGGCGGCACCCAGAGCCCTATAGGCTTGTAACTACGTGACTTAGTGACTTGAACTTGACTTTTAGCTCTGATGTTTTGGGGGCCGGTCAAAATTAAATCTATGTTTGCATGTGCTGTTATTTCGCAAATTTTTGTGTTAAAATAGGCAAAAAAGTTCATATTTTTACCCATTCCAAAAATTGAAAAATTCAATCTCCCCCTGTAACTTTTTTGTTGGCATGTGTACTGGTATACGCCTAAATTACAGGGGTGAGGAAGCGGTAATCCCCGAAAGCTAGATACATTTATGGCATTGTATCTTTTACAAAGTGTATATATATACTCTTTTCCAAGTTGTCTATTTTTTTGGGTGTAATATAAGCTTCTTGACAATTTTGCAAGGTTTGACTAAAAGGGGGAGGTGAGGTCCGAGGTTCAGACGAACACCCGCATAGAAACCCCCTCCCTCTGACTCCTAACTATGCCCTTGGCACCACAGTCAAAACATACTGCTCAACTTGACCAACAAGTTCTTCACTTTTTGTCAATGCTGTGATGAAATTGTGTGAGATTACCTGAAAGTCTGGACCAGTCAAGTTGTCAGTGGCCGCACACTATACACACACACACACACACACACACACACACACACACACACACACACACACACACACACACACACACACACACACACACACACACACACACACACACACACACACACACACACACACACACACACACACACACATAACATACACGGTCTGTATGAGTGAGTATATAAACAAGAGCATAGTGTATAGAAATGGGGCGTGACTGTTGAAAAATTAAAGACTGCTATTTCGAAAAAATTTTTTTTTGAAAAATTACAATTGTCAACATTTTATTGAAATTATTTTAAAAACGCTGCCTCCGGCTCCGGCTCCGGCATTTTATATCCAGCTCCGGCTCCGGCTCCGGCAAAATTTTACCTCCGGTCGTTCGCTA
>JASANF010010902.1:0-15054 GCA_030248245.1 Trissonchulus sp. WLG1_4
TCTGGACCCCCCCAGATTCGACCCCCGTGTTAATGTATGTTTATATATATATATATATATATATATATATATATATATATATATATATATATATATATATTATATATGCCTGAAACCTCAGACATTACATGTGGTGCGGGAAAAAAACCCTACGCGTTTTGCGGGGAAAAAAACCCTAGTGCTTCCTGGCCGAACCTTACGACATAGGACCTTTTTGAGTATGTAGGTGGAAAGCGCATCCCAAACTTACTTACCACACCAATTTCTGTGCAGTTTTGAGGCCTGTAGCATTTTTTATAAAATTTCAAAATTTTGCATGTTGAAAAATTCCAAAGTGACAAAATTTTCCAAATTTTTCACTTGTCATAATTTTTCACAAAACCACTTTTGGCCAACGTTGTTTGCACTTTTCAAGAGAGTTACCTTTCCTCTATACTTCTGAAGCTCAAAAACAGTGATAAACGTTGTGGTTTACCTGTGACAGTTCAAAGTTTGTGCGGAAAAAAAACCCTATTGCAGGGAAAAAAACCCTATTTTGTTTGGCGACAATTTTTTGCTAAACTCACCCATTGTTGATACAAAAGTTTACTGATCTGGGGTAAGAACATGTGTAGACTTCATTGAAACCGTTTATTCGGCCGCAAAACGTCGTTTTTTGCCGTTTTGGCCCATATCCCTACACCCCGTACGCAACCTGTTTTGGTGATGTTTCACCAAAATTTGGCATTTTTTTGAATATTTAAACTTTAGCTGCTGCGTACCACCTAAATCTAAGAATGGTAGACGCGGGCGGTGTTTGGCCACCGTTTCTAACATAATAAGTGCAAAAATCTATTTTTAATGCATTTAAATACTAAAAAATGCATATTTGGGCAGAAGTCATTTCTGCCAAAAAGGGTCGATTTTTGAAGATTTATTGTGAGTCACATGGGTGTCGGAGAAACGGTTTTTTTAGTCCATACTGCAGCCTAAGAATTGTAGAACACGATGGAATTGAGTTTATACTCACTGCTAATAGAACAGCCGAAAAAAGTGGTAGGGTTTTTTCCCCGCATTAGGGTTTTTTCCCCGGAGGTTTCGAGGCCTATTACTCAGAAGTCAGAAACGTGAGTAGTTAGAATCCATTTTATTATTGCAACAGTTAGGCGAAAGATGGCCGTTATAACAGCCGCGAGCATTAATGGTTCCGATTTATGTGGAGCGCAGGAGGACCCGAAAAGTTGAAAATAGGGTTTTTTCCCCGCACCACTATATACTGTAGCTAGAAAGCAGCAGCCTAATTTTCTGATTGGCATTTTATTTAGGTCACTGCTTGCGTCAATTGTGAGTAATACAGTGCCTTAAATAAGCTGGATAATTATTGGTGCAGTCAGTTTTGGGCTTGGTCCTTGGCGTGGTACGCCGGTTAGCAAGCGCGGAGCGCTGCTGTAGCTGTATATACTTTGTCGAGACTCGACTGCCGTTGGCTGTTTACGAACGCGGTGCGCTGTTGCATTACTGTTGTGACCTGTTAGCAAGTGTAGAGGCGCTGCTAGATTCTGCTGTTGTTAGCGCGGTGCGCCGAGAGAAGGGAATTGTGCTAGGTATTATTTGCGTGCTTTTGTGCTTTATTTGTGGAAGTCTGTGTATTGTGAAACAGGTATGTTTTGTCACCTTTTGTGCCTCATATTGGTGTGCCATCTATATCAACTCATACAATAAATGGTAATAACTTTGCCGTAGTGTAGTCAGTTTCGTGCTCTTGGTCACGTTAACGTTCAGTTTAGTTTGCAGCTTAGTACCTATATAAGATTTCCTAGTTGGCACCATTGTGCAGCTAGTATATACTCGGGTTCCCCACTCTATCACTAGAACCTGCAAGACCGGTCAGTTGTTCCTAGGTATATACGTGGTAGCCGGTCAAACAGCGTTTACTTTATGACTAAAAATTCACTTCTCCGGGTTTCCCCCTGATCCCCGAAAGTACCCGGTTTTTACATTTCTATCCAGCTCAAATTTACGGGCCCCTTCTCCTTGGTTTTTGATCTTGAGGGAAAGCCCCACTTCGCTTCGAGCATACACTATATTGACTAGTGTAAAATCTATTTCCCCTTTTAAACCTGGTTCTTTTGCCAAACTATATCTTCACCTTCCGTGTCCTTAGTTTATTTTGTGTTGGCTAAGTTTGTAACCTTACTGCTTGTCATGGATTAAAAATAACGGTTTTACCTCTTTGTTCTTATATTTATTTTTTTCGCGTGCACAACTGAACTTTGCTTGTTTGTTGTGTGTTGCAAACTTGCAAAGCACTGACAAATGTTTTCCGCAGGGCCCAAGTATCGTCCGTTTGGCTCTAGTTTCAACCAAATTACGGGAACGGAAAACGGCCTACCGCCAAGACACCTATATTATATACCTGTTCAGCAAGCAAGAGTCTTTTTTCTGGGGTGACGACTGGCTCTTTTTCTGGATAAAATATTGAACGCTCAGCCATGGCTTCTGTAAAAATATGTGCGGAAAGTAAGCTTCAGTGTATTTCTTGACAGGAGACGTGCTGGCTCCTTATACAAGGAGGGACGGAGGGGGTTTAATCTTTCGGGTTAAATGCAGTTGGAGGGGGGATAGCGGACCTAGAAAAATAGTGCTTTGTGTTTACACAGATGACATTGAGGGGGGTCTAGAACAGTGGCGTATCCAGATTTAGCAAAGGGAGGGGGGTTCACCCGGAGCTGCGAGAAGGGGCATGCGCATGCCCCCCAGAATGAAGATTCCGGGACGAACCATTCCTTGAGATGCAATAGGGACTATCATCCCGCATCGGTGCAGCTGAGGAGGGGAGGGAAATTCAAACACATGGTTTTTCAGCGTAAAAACGTTTTTATAGGTTTTTGCATGCGCGGAGTCCAGGGCCCCGTTGCACAAAACACTGATAACTGATAAATTATCAGTTATCAGTAAATAATCAGTAAACTGCGTTGCACGGCGTTTACTGATACTGATATCAGTTATCAGTTATCAATTATCAGTTATCAGTGCAGGGGTGTTGCGGCCCATTTACGAAAAAATAGGAAGTAAAACAGGAATTTCCCAAAGAAAAATAGAAATTTTTAAGCAAAAAATAGGAAAACAATGGGATTTTTTGTGGCCTTTTATCGAAATATTGTATATACGTGTATCAGTAAACTGCTGTTTTTTCGTCAAAATACACGATACCCATAGCGTCACTCAGTGGGGCAAAGAATTTCGGGAAGAGGGAACGACTTTTCGATTTTTTTTGAAATGTGTTGAAATGCATTTCGCAAAAAACGACACATATTAGCAGTGGCGTACCCAGAAAAAAATTTCAGGGGGGAGGGAGAATGACTTTTCGATTTTTTGTAATGGGTTAGAATGCACTTTTTGGCAACTTGAACACTTATATATAAAACGCCTTACAAACGCAAGATCACTAAATCACAAAGTTGCAGGGGTCCGGGGGCGGCCGCCCATAGGAAAAAACGTTGGTTTTCCTGATTTTTGACACATTTGGTGAACTGGAGACGTATCAGAAATTTTTTTCCGACAGAAAATTAAAAAAAAAGATGGTAAAGTCACATCAGGGGCCTGTTGCTCAACTTTACAAAGTCTTACAATACAATTGTAAGACTTGTAAAGTTGAGCAACAGGTCCCTGACAGTGTATTACACAAGCAAATGTAGCATAATTACTGGGTTTTTTTTGCGCAAAAACGATCGCAATTGCGAAAAAATTGATGATTGCGAAAAATTTTCAAACCTTTTCGCAAAATTGCGAAAAAATGTTGACGCACTGGAGGTGAACTCGTAAGGTCTATTCGCTGATTTTTGTGGTTTAGTCGGAAAATATTTCCCATACGACCCCAATTGACCAAATTTAGCCTAAAAGTTGAAAATTTCTCCGACTTTTTTAGATCCCCTAAGCCCGGACTCGTGCAACTTTGTGACTTGATGTTTCTACTGACTGTCAATGGGACACATTTCCTTCCATGTCTCATCACACCGACTGCATGTAACACTAATAGATAGTATAATAGGGGTCGGAGACTCGGAGGTGACCTAATTAAGAAAAATTTCAAAATGTTAGCATTTTCAGGCCTAACTTGGTTATTGGCCGCCACCGGGTCTAACGAAATTTCTTTACGGCTGACAAAATTACACAAAATTCTCGGGACGGCCCCATAAATTTTAATAAAAATGTCAAAAGCGTTGCTTTTTGGCCAAAAAGGGTGAAAACTGCGTCAGTCTTAATCCTGTATATATAGGCGGAATAATATTTTATTAACATGTAAATGTAAAGTCCACCCCATTAAGTAACAAAAGCAAGACTTCGAAAAAATTTGATTTTGCGAAAAAAATTCCAAGCTTTTCGCAAAATTGCGAAAATTTGCCAGCGAAAAAACCCAGCATAATATACTCGTGTAGACGCGCAAATGCAGCACAATGTATAGCAGGCGGGGAAAAAAACCAGCATTTTCATATTTCGTAATGTAGCTCATAGACTATACGTTTTCACGGGAAACCAAAAAAATCTGTCATAGGCCTAACCTTGCTCTAAATGCTGGCACCGGTTTCATTTCGCTATCTCTTACCATTTTTTGGCGGGAAGCCAAAAACTTGCCGGGGAAAAAACCCATTTGGGGGAAAAAAACCCATGTGGGGGAAAAAACCCACCCCATAAATCACCCGAAAAGTGTGTTAGCGGTAGTTTTTCAACGCTATGGCACGTATTAGGAGTAGTAGACGCCCTGATGCCAAAACTATACGCAGATTTGCTATGGGGCCTCAGCTAGACAAGTTTGAAAACGGCCCTTCGCAGCCCATTATAAAATTTTGAATTTTCAGATTTGAAAACAAAACACCTTCATTTCGCCTGAAAACGTTGAAAACAACTAAAAAGTTGCTATTACGTTTCAAATACGTGCAAAATCTGCACTTTATGGCTACTTTTTACGCCATCGACCCTCCATGGAGGGTACCGTAAGTGGGTGTGACTGGTCGTGACGGGGATATTTTGCTTTCATGCGGTTATTTGGCGTTCATACAAGAGAAATTAACAGGTTATAATTAAAAACATACAAAAAAACTGGCAATAGTACCAGATAATACTACTTTCCACTCCAAAGGGATCTCAAAAATGACAAAGTCCAACTATTAGGCCCGTATTCCAGAAATTGATCAAGAAAGTGTCAGTATGCGCATTTGTGTTGACAATAAACGTCTTTTTGCACTACCATGAGTCTTTTGGAGTAGCTACAAGGTTTTTCGACATCACCAGACCATTTTCTAAAAGTGGGTTTTTCCCCCCACATAATAGAGGAAGGGTAGTCCTCTGTAAAAGTGTTTTTACATTTGAGCTCGCATCTGTTAGTGCTGAGAAATGAGACTCCAAAATTCACCTCCCTTGGCACAGGAAAACCATTTGTTCAAAACTAGTCCAAAACTAGTTCAAAACGCTGACGCTTTTGGACTAGTTTTGAACGTGCGCATTTTGTTCAAAACCAGTTCAAAAATTTTTGAACTCGTTTTGAACAAATTCTGCAGCCAGCGTACAGATTTTAAACTCGTTTTGAACGTTCAAAACGGGTTCAAAATTAGTTTAAAATGTTTTAGACTATTTTTGAACGAATTTTGAACACTTTATCTAGCTGCTGCATTAGTGTTCCATGTTTTCTTTATTGCTGCATTAGTGATATGTGTTTTCTCCATTGCTGTATAACGGTTACGTCTATATATTCATGGTCTAAATACATATATATGTGTATATATATATATATATACTATTTTTTGTACCGTACTATTATTATTATTTTGCCACTTTATTTCAGGATAGGATGTGTGTTGCGTCGAGTTTTGGATTGCGTATAATTTGTGTATATTATATATACTGTTCAATATTTAGCGTTGAATGGCTTTTAATTGTTCAACTTCGTTATAATTTCCTCTTACTATATATACTTATTAACTTATTTCATGTTTTTAAAGGAATTTATACAATTGATGAATACTTTCTCATTCTCTGTCATTTTGTTTGATCGTTTAAACCCAGCAATGCATTTATATATATTCAGTGGCGTAGCCAGGGCGGGCCCAGTGGGCCCGCCCCCCCTCAGCGATTTTGGCCCCCCCTCAGCGTTTTTGCCCCCTCCCCCCCGGGAGCCAAGGGCCGAACCCCCCCTTTTGTCCAACTCATAAGAAAATTACCAATATATACGCCTCCAATCTACCAAATTTGGCCTAAAAACATCTGATTTTGGATTCGGAGCTCTATTTTTTGAAAAATTAAAAGTATTATTGTTTGACAGTTATATCTATATATATATATATATATATATATATATATATATATATATATATATATATATATATATATATATATATATATATATTTTATATATTTTATATATATATACATATATATATATATATACTGTATATATAGGGTTGCTAATTTAAATGTAAAAAAGTCCGGACTTTTTTTACACCTACTTTTTTACACTGTAAAAAAGTGTAAAAAATTTTAAAAAGTGTAAAAAACTGTAAAAAAGTATTTTATCGCCTAGCATGGTGTTTAAACGTTTTCTTAACTGTTTGAGACCAGCTTTAGATTTGTGACCGCCGATCGGTATGTTTTAATCATCTGTCGCTTGCTTATGTATTGTAGATAAGTTGTTTCTGTCATGTAAAATCAGAAAGAAGCAGGAGTCCCATCTGAGGAAAACGCACCTCTTCATTTTGCCTTTATTGAGCCAGTAGCTATTTTTTAACGCTAGACAGGAGCGTGTCTACAAAGAACAGAAGCGTGTCTACAAAGAAGTATCTATATACAGACGCGTGAAGGACCCAAAGTTTTTGAACTGTTCCCTATTGCGGAACAACCGTATTTCTGCGGTCAGCAGTAGTCACAAAATCTGACCCATATGTTGGTTTCATTCCAAACAAGTTCCATTGTTGGTTTGTTTTCAAAAATGTTGGTTTTCTGTCGGTTTCGTTACACGCCACACGGCCGTCGGAAAGTACGCCGCACGACCACATCAAAAATGATGTCGAAATTTTGAATAATGCAATTCAAACACCGCGTGGATACCGGTTGCACAGATATATTTACCCACACACTAGACTGTATATAATACGCTGGAAATTTTTTACATGCAAGCAAGCAAGCAAGCAAGCAAGCAAAATAGTTTATTCAACTGAAAAGAACGCAACAAAAATACAAAATGTTAGTAAAGCAATCAAAATAAACTTTAATCAAACTAAAGATAATAAACGCAAACAAGTATATAATGGATAAATAATAACAAAAGTATATAATAAGCAACATGTACTAAATTTAATCAGCGAAAAGGACAGGGGAAGACCAGTCTGATCAAACGACCCCCCGCCCCCTAAGGAAACTAGACAAATCTATGTTTTTCAATTTCCGTTCGAACTCAGGTAAGCTTGGACTTGACACAACTTCTGAGTCCAACCAGTTCCAAACTGTAGCAACACGGTGTGTAAAAAAGAATTTCATGGCATCTATTTTAGGAGCTACTGTATATACTCGAAGAATGTGACCCCTCCCACCGATATCAACTTTGTAGGTGAAAAAATCACTGAAGGTCAAGTCAATGTGTTCGAACGGAAATTGAAAAACATAGATTTGTCTAGTTTCCTTAGGGGGCGGGGGGTCGTTTGATCAGACTGGTCTTCCCTGTCCTTTTTTCGCTGATTAAATTTAGTACATGTTGCTTATTATATACTTTTTGTTATTATTTATCCATTATATACTTGCTTGCGTTTATTATCTTTAGTTTGATTAAAGTTTATTTTGATTGCTTTACTAACATTTTGTATTTTTGTTGCGTTCTTTTCAGTTGAATAAACTATTTGCTTGCTTGCTTGCTTGCTTGCTTGCATGTAAAAAATTTCCAGCGTATTATATACAAGTCTAATATGGGTAAATATATCTGTGCAACCGGTATCCACGCGGTGTTTGAATTGCATTATTCAAAATTTCGACATCATTTTTGATGTGGTCGTGCGGCGTACTTTCCGACGGCCGTGTGGCGTGTAACGAAACCGACAGAAAACCAACATTTTTTGAAAACAAACCAACAATGGAACTTGCTTGGATGGAAACCAACATATGGGTCAGATTTTGTGACTACTGCTGACCGCAGAAATACATTGTCCGCAATAGGGAACAGTTCAAAAACTTTGGGTCCTTCACGCGTCTGTATATAGATACTTCTTTTGTAGACACGCTTCTGTTCTTTGTAGACACGCTTCTGTCTAGCGTTAAAAGATAGTTACTGGCTCAATTTAAGGGCAAAATCAAGAGTACATTTTCCCAGATAGGAAACTTACCTCCTTCTTTCTGATTTTATATAACAGAAACTATCTACAATACATAAGCAAGCGACAGATGATTGAAACATGTTACCGATCAGGCAATCACAATTTTTATAAAGCTGGTCTCAAACAGTTTACAAAACGTTTAAACACCATTATTAGGCGATAAAATACTTTTTACACTTTTTACAGTTTTGCACTTTTTTTAACACTTTTTTACACTTTTTACAGTATTAAAAGATAGTTGTAAAAAGTTCAGACTTTTTTTACATGTAAATTCACAGCCATGGGGGGGGGGGGGGGGGGGGGCGGGGGGGGGGGCCGGGGGGGGGGGGGGGGGGGTGGGGGGGGGGGTGGGGGGGGGGGGGTGGGGTGGGTTGTGGGGGGGGGGGGGGAGGGGGGGGGGGGAGTGGGGGGGGGGGGGGGGGGATATATATATATATATATATATATATATATATATATATATATATATATATATATATATATATATATATATATATATATATATATATATATATATATATATATATATATATATATATATAACTGTCAAAAAATAATACTTTTAAATTTTCAAAAAATAGAGCTCAGAAACCAAAATCAGATGTTTTTAGGCCAAATTTGGTCGATTGGAGGCGTATATATTGGTAATTTTCTTATGAGTTGGACAAAAGGGGGGGTTCGGCCCTTGGCTCCCGGGGGGGGAGGGGGCAAAAACGCTGAGGGGGGGCCAAAATCGTTGAGGGGGGGCGGGCCCCCTGGGCCCCGCCCTGGCTACGCCACTGATATATATAAATGCATTGCTGGGTTTAAACGATCAAACAAAATGACAGAGAATGAGAAAGTATTCATCAATTGTATAAATTCCTTTAAAAACATGAAATAAGTTAATAAGTATATATAGTAAGAGGAAATTATAACGAAGTTGAACAATTAAAAGCCATTCAACGCTAAATATTGAACAGTATATATAGTATACACAAATTATACACAATCCAAAACAAGACACACACACATCCTATCCTGAAATAAAGTGGCAAAATAATAATAATAGTACGGTACAAAAAATAGTATATATATATATATATATACACATATATATGTATTTAGACCATGAATATATAGACTTAACCGTTATACAGCAATGGAGAAAACACCATATCACTAATGCAGCAATAAAGAAAACATGGAACACTAATGCAGCAGCTAGATAAAGTGTTCAAAATTCGTTCAAAAATAGTCTAAAACATTTTAAACTAATTTTGAACCCGTTTTGAACGTTCAAAACGAGTTTTGCAAAATCTGTACGCTGGCTGCAGAATTTGTTCAAAACGAAATTCAAAAATTTTTGAACTGGTTTTGAACAAAATGCGCACGTTCAAAACTAGTGCAAAGTCATCAGCGTTTTGAAACTGAGTTTTCGGACTAGTTTTGAACAAATGGTTTTCCTGTGCCAAGGGAGGTGAATTTAGGAGTCATCATTTCTCAGCACTAACAGATGCGAGCTCAAATGTAAAAACACTTTTACAGAGGACTACCCTTCCTCTATTATGTGGGGAAAAAAACCCACTTTTTGAAAATGGTCTGGTGATGTCGAAAAACCTTGTAGCTACTCCAAAAGACTCATGGTAGTGCAAAAAGACGTTTATTGTCAACACAAATGCGCATACTGACACTTTCTTGATCAATTTCTGGAATACGGGCCTAATAGTTGGACTTTGTCAGTTTTGAGATCCCTTTGGAGTGGAAAGTAGTATTATCTGGTACTATTGCCAGTTTTTTTGTATGTTTTTAATTATAACCTGTTAATTTCTCTTGTATGAACGCCAAATAACCGCATGAAAGCAAAATATCCCCGTCACGACCAGTCACACCCACTTACGGTACCTCCATGGAGGGTCGATGGCGTTAAAAAGTAGCCATAAAGTGCAGATTTTGCACGTATTTGAAACGTAATAGCAACTTTTTAGTTGTTTTCAACGTTTTCAGGCGAAATGAAGGTGTTTTGTTTTCAAATCTGAAAATTCAAAATTTTATAATGGGCTGCGAAGGGCCGTTTTCAAACTTGTCTAGCTGAGGCCCCATAGCAAATCTGCGTATAGTTTTGGCATCAGGGGCGTCTACTACTCCTAAATACTGCAAGCTAAAAATACGTGCCATAGCGTTGAAAAACTACCGCTAACACACTTTTCGGGTGAATTATGGGGTGGGATTTTTCCCCCACATGGGTTTTTTTCCCCCAACTGGGTTTTTTCCCCGGCAAGTTTTTGGCTTCCCGCCAAAAAATGATAAGAGATAGCGAAATGAAACCGGTGCCAGCATTTAGAGCAAGGTTAGGCCTATGACAGATTTTTTTGGTTTCCCGTGAAAACGTATAGTCTATTGAGCTACATTACGAAATATGAAAATGCTGGTTTTTTTCCCTGCCTGCTATACATTGTGCTGCATTTGCGCGTCTACACGAGTATATTATGCTGGGTTTTTTCGCTGGCAAATTTTCGCAATTTTGCGAAAAAGCTTGGAAAATTTTTCGCAAAATCAAATTTTTTCGAAGTCTTGCTTTTGTTACTTAATGGGGTGGACTTTACATTTACATGTTAATAAAAATATATATATCTCCGCATATATATATAGGATTAAGACTGACGCAGTTTTCACCCTTTTTGGCCAAAAAGCAACGCTTTTGACATTTTTATTAAAATTTATGGAGCCGTCCCGAGAATTTTGTGTAATTTTTCACAATTTTCTCAGCCGTAAAGAATTTTCGTTAGACCCGGTGCCGGCCAATAACCAAGTTAGGCCTGAAAATGCTAACATTTTGAAATTTTTCTTAATTATGTCACCTCCGAGTCTCCGACCCCTATTATACTATCTATTAGTGTTACATGCAGTCGGTGTGATGAGACATGGAAGGAAATGTGTCCCATTGACAGTCAGTAGAAACATCAAGTCACAAAGTTGAGACCCGGGCTTAGGGATCTAAAAAAGTCGGAGAAATTTTCAACTTTCAGGCTAAATTTGGTCAATTGGGGTCGTATGGGAAATATTTTCCGACTAAACCACAAAAATCAGCGAATAGACCTTACGAGTTCACCTCCAGTGCGTCAACATTTTTTCGCAATTTTGCGAAAAGGTTTGAAAATTTTTCGCAATCATCAATTTTTTCGCCAATTCCGATGGTTTTTGCGCAAAAAAAACCCAGTAATTATGCTACATTTGCTTGTGTAATACACTGTCAGGGACCTGTTGCTCAACTTTACAAGTCTTACAATTGTATTGTAAGACTTTGTAAAGTTGAGCAACGGGCCCCTGATGTGACTTTACCATCTTTTTTTTTTAATTTTCTGTCGGAAAAAAATTTCTGATACGTCTCCAGTTCACCAAATGTGTCAAAAATCAGGAAAACCAACGTTTTTTCCTGACGGCGGCCGCCCCCGGAACCCTGCAACTTTGTGATTTAGTGATCTTGCGTTTGTAAGGCGTTTTTTATAAGTGTTCAAGTTGCCAAAAAGTGCATTCTAACCCATTACAAAAAATCGAAAAGTCATTCTCCCTCCCCCCTGAAATTTTTTTTGGGTACGCCACTGCTAATATGTGTCGTTTTTTGCGAAATGCATTTCAACACATTTTAAAAAAAAATCGAAAAGTCGTTCCTCTTCCCGAAATTCTTTGCCCCACTGAGTGACGCTATGGGTCTGTATTTTTACGAAAAAACAGCAGTTTATGATACACGTATGCACAACTTTTTCGATAAAAGGCCACAAAAAATCCCATTGTTTTCCTATTTTTTGCTTAAAAATTTCTATTTTTCTTTGGGAAAATCCTGTTTTACTTCCTATTTTTTGGGTAAATGGGCCGCAACACCTCTGCACTGATAACTGCATAGAATTAATAACTGATAACTGATATCAGTATCAGTAAACGCCGTGCAACGCAGTTTACTGATTATTTACTGATAACTGATAATTTATCAGTTATCAGTGTTTTGTGCAACGGGGCCCTGGACTCCGCGCAGGCAAAAACCTATAAAAACGTTTTTACGCTGAAAAACCATGTGTTTGAATTTCCCTCCCCTCCTCAGCTGCACCGATGCGGGATGATAGTCCCTATTGCATCTCAAGGAATGGTTCGTCCCGGAATCTTCATTCTGTGAGGGCATGCGCATCCCCTGGCCACTCCGGGTGAACCCCCCTCCCTTTGCTAAATCTGGATACGCCACTGTTCTCAACCCCCTCAATGTCATCTGTGTAAACACAAAGCACTATTTTTCTCAGGTCCGCTATCCCCCCTCCAACTGCATTTAACCCGAAAAATTAAAATTCCCTCCGTCCCTCCTTGTATAAGGAGCCAGCACGTCTTATGTCTAGGAATACCGCTGGAACTTACTTTCCGCGCATATTTTTACAGAAGCCATGGCTGAGCGTTCAATATTTTTCTCCAGGAAAAAAAGAGCCAGTCGTCACCCCAGAAAAAAGACTCTTGCTTGCTAAACAGGTCTATGATATAGGTGTCTTGGCGGTAGGCCGTTTTCCGTTCCCGTAATTTGGTTGAAACTAAAGCAAAACAGACGATACTTGGGCCCTGCGGAAAACGTTTGCTTCATTCTTTTGCAAGTTTGCAACACGCAGACAAAGCGAGCAAAGTTCAGTTGTGCGCGCGAAAAAAATAATATTTAAGAACAAAGAGGTAAAACCGTTATTTTTTAATCCATGACAAGCAGTAAGGTTACAAACTTAGCCAACACAAAATAGAGTACGACCGCGGAAGGTGAAGATCCTCGTTCCCCACAACAAACAGGTTTAAAAGGGGAAATCGGCAGTACGCTCGTCGATATAGTGTATGCTCGAAGCGAAGTGGGGCTTTCCCTCAAGATCAAAAACCAAGGAGGAAGGGCCAGTAAATTTAACTCAATGGCCAAAATGTGAAAACCGGTGCTTTAGAGATCAGGGGGAAACCCGGAGAAGTGAATTTTTAGTCATAAAGTAAACGCTGTGTGACCGGCTACCACGTATATACCTAGCAGCAACTGAGGTTTAGTGAGAGCGTAGAGCATAGAGTGAGGAACCCGAGTATATACTAACTAAACTGAACGTTAACGTGACCTTAAGAGCACGAAACTGACTACACTACGGCAAAGTTATTACCATTTATATATTGTATGAGTTGATATAGATGGCACACTAATATGAGGCACAAAAGGTGACAAAACATACCTGTTTCACAATACACAGACTTCCACAAATAAAGCACAAAAGCACGCAAATAATACCTAGCACAATTCCCTTCTCTCGGCGCACCGCGCTAACAACAGCAGAATCTAGCAGCGCCTCTACACTTGCTAACAGGTCACAACAGTAATGCAACAGCGCACCGCGTTCGTAAACAGCCCAACAGCAGTAATATTCAAAAAGTGTGTCACTAAGCAGCGCTCCGCGCTTGCTCCTCAGCATACCACGCCGAGGACCAGCCCCAAAACTGACTGCACCAATAATCTCCAGCTTCTAAGGCACTGTATTTACCGCAATTAACGCAAGCAGTGACCTAAATAAAATGCCAATCAAAATTAGGCTGCTGCTTTCTCGCTCATCTATGGTGGTGCAGTCGGTTTTGGGGCTCATCTTGGCGTGGTACGCATTTGCAACGCAAGCAGCTACTGTAGCTGTATATACTTTGTCGAGACTCAAATCCGTTTGGCTGTTTTTCAAACGCGGTGCGCTGTTGCATTACTGTATTGAGCCTGTTTTCGCAACTGTAAAGGCGCTGCTGACTCTGCTGTTGTTAGCGCGGTGCGCGAGGGAAGGGAATTGTGCTAGGTATTATTTGCGTGTTTTTGTGTGCTTTATTTGTGGAAATTTTTTTGTGTATTGTGAAACAGGTATGTTTGTTCACCTTTTTGTGCCTAGGTGTGCATGTGCAGTCTCTGTGGACTAGTACAATATATAAATGGTAAATTGAGGCTTGCCGTAGTGTAGTCTTGCGTGCTCTTTAATTTTTTTTTTTTTTTTTTTTTTTAGTTTTGGTATATTACTCGGGTTCCTCACACTCTATCCTTCTTACGTTCTCACTAAAGTTCAGTTTGCTGCTATAGGTATATACGTGGTAAGCGGTCACACGTTTTTACTTTATTGACTAAAAATTCACTTTCTCCCGGGTTCCCCCTGGTGCCCGAAAGGTACAGTTTTTACACATTTCTATCCAGCCTGCTCCAAATTTACGGGGCCCCTTCTGCCTTGGTTTTTGATCTTGAGGGGAAAGCCCCACTTCGCTTCGAGCATACACTATATTGACTAGTGTAAAATCTATTTCCCCTTTTTAAATTTCTAGTTTCTTTGCCAAACTATATCTTCACCTTCCGTGTTGTAGTTTATTTTTGTGTTGGGCTGAGTTTGTAACCTTACTGTTCTCATGGATTAAAAAATGACAGTTTTACCTCTTTTGTTATTATATTATTTTTTTCGCGTGGCGAGCTGAACTTTCCTGTTTGTTGTGTGTGTCAACTTTCAGAAGCGCTGACAAATGTTTTCCGCAGGGCATCTGCCGTTTTCGGCTCTCAGTTTTGGGAGCCAGATTACGGGAACGGAAAACAGCCTACGCCAACGCCTATCTATATACCTGTTCGGCGGGGCCAAGTTGTACTTTTTTCTGGGGTGACTGGCTCTTTTTTTTCTGGATAAAAATATATTTTGAACGCTCGCCCATCACTTCTGAGAGCAATACGTAA
>JASANF010010904.1:0-12973 GCA_030248245.1 Trissonchulus sp. WLG1_4
TCTGCTGCACTAAGTTTTTTCTGCGGTCAAAGTTTTTTTGAATACTTTAAAAAAATTTCCTAAACCTACGGCCCCCGTAGAGTAGCAAAGTCAATTTTTTCACAATTATAATACTGCCAGAAAGGCGTCTTTGCTTAGGATAAACTCTTAAGTATAGAATAGCTGTTCTTTGGTGTAGCATAGAGGGTCCTTTGTCTAGAATGTAAGGTATTGCTTTAAAAATTATGTGCCTAAAATGGCGGAACATGTGTCTAATATAGGTCCTTTGCTTAATTAATCGTAAAACTGTCATTTACCTACAGTAGTTTTTTCGAAAATTTAAAAAAATTACTGCATGATAGCAGTGCATATTATGCTATCGTTACCAAAATAGATAAATAACATAAGTTATAGTACCATAATGTTTGTGGCCGTGCTCGAGAAGCAACAACGGACCATCTGAAGCCAGATGCTTCTAGTCCACAAACAATTTTCTCTTGACGTCAATGGTGCACCCTTTAAACTGGAACCATTGGGCCAGCTCTGGGCTAATTTGCGCAAAATTGCACAGGCCCCCAAAGAGCATTCGCAATTTTTGCTCCAGCAACCATGACTGAATTCCTGCCCCTTTGCAAATCTGATATGGCAACGGGATGCCATCAGGCAGGTTTGCCTTTGATGATTCGCCGATGAAAGACGGGAATGGTGGCAGCTATAATCATTATAAGACAAAGTATAAGGACTGTGAAATTTGGAAGAAAAATCTTGTAAAATAAGTGGAAAAACAAAACAAATAGTGATATTTTATACGAAAATTTAATTTGTTGCTCTGTAAATGTTAAGTAAATGCTTATAAATTGGTCATAGAATCATTTTAAACCTTACATTATTGAGCGTCATAACATCAAGAGTACATAATGAGAAGAGTGTGACACTGGCCACGTTTGTGGCCTAGCAGCGCGGACATGCTGCGACCATTATCTCCCGAAAAAGGCCACAACTGTGGGGGGGGTACCCCCCTACACGAATGAAGGCATAGCCCTCAACTGTGGGGGGGGACCCCCCCCACGAATGAGACCATAGGTCTCAAACGTGGGGGGGGGACCCCCCCCACAAATGAGGGTATACCCTCAAATGTGGGGGGGGACCCCCCCCACGTTTGGGGCAGCCTAAAAAATGACCCGGAGACGCCCCGCCGCCACTTTTTGAGGTAAAATTTTGTTCTTAGGGGTATTTCGAGGTGCTGAACACGAATCCGGGGTCCATTTTTGCCTAGATTTCTCGTGGACCCCGCCAAGCACCCCCTCCCCAGGGTACCATGCCGCAGGGGGGCAAAGGGTCAAATTTTCGAAATTGAGATTTTGCTGTTTCTCGGGGTAATTTGAGTCCCTGAACACGAATCTGAGATCTATTTTTGCCTAGGACCCTCCTGGGCCCCCTGTGACCCCCTCAGGTTACCCCCTCTACTAGGTCCTAAGGCTTGAAATTTTTGAAACTGAGATTTTGGTAGTGTTGGTGTAGTATGATTCGCGGAACACGAACTTTAGAGTCCATTTTTGCCTCGCACCGTGTTGGACTTTACTACGGCGGCTACAATAAGGGGTTGTGTGCCAAGATTGGAGTATCTTTTGCTGAGAATGGAGGGTCCACTGCTTAAAATGGTGCGTCCTGTGCCTAGAAAAGAGAGTCCTGACATATTTGAGTCCAAGAGGATCCTTGACGGAAGTGGACTCCGGATTCGTGTTCAATGGCCAAAATAACACTTAAACATGAAAAGTTTCAATTTTTGAAAAAATGACCCCAAGTTGGTACTGTAGCCTGTGGGGGTCAACTGGGTCCGCGGTGACAAAAATGAGCCACAGATTCGAGTTCAGCACCTCAAAATACCCCTAGGAACACAATTTTACCTCAAAAAGTGGCGGCGGGGCGTCTCCGGGTCATTTTTTAGGCTGCCCCAAACGTGGGGGGGGGTCCCCCCCCACATTTGAGGGTATACCCTCATTTGTGGGGGGGGTCCCCCCCCCCACGTTTGAGACCTATGGTCTCATTCGTGGGGGGGGTCCCCCCCCACAGTTGAGGGCTATGCCTTCATTCGTGTAGGGGGGTACCCCCCCCACAGTTGTGGCCTTTTTCAGGAGATAATGGTCGCAGCATGTCCGCGGCGGCCAGGCTGGGGTGCAGAAGAGTGGCATACTCTTCTTATTATGCACTCTTGATAACATCAATAAATTGCTTCATGACCAAATAAATTCAAATAAATTTTACAGCAATTGAAGCTATTTAAAGCAAGCACGGCGAAGTTTAGTACTTAGTAAATACAACTAAATTTGAAAAATGGAGAAAACAAAAAACATAAAAGCACCTTAAAGACGTAAAACCACGTCTTTGGGTAGGCCTGCGACAGCCTCAAGATTATGGGCTCAACTTTACTCAGCACATTGTCGGCGGACAATGGTGGGTCCCCAACGAGATCGCAAAGTCCTGCCCAAAAAATGCAATGAGATGGCTGCGATCTCATATTCTTCAAGTCATCGTTGCAAGCCTGCAAACTGTGGGCAAGACCACGCCCGCTAACGCCAAAAAGGCGGATGACATCAAAGTATCTGCCCAGCTCACGCTTGGGCATTCGCGAAACGTATAGAATACAGATGCAGCACAACCACCATTGTAATTGTTAAAGCTATAAAAACAAACTGTAGATACAAAAAATAGCAACATTTTTGGTATTTTTGGTTAAGGGATGACCAAAAATAAAAAAAAAACGTGTCATGAAAGAACGTTAAAACGATTTTTTGTGATAAATTACTGTAAAAAAAATTCAAAAAAGTTAAAAAAAGTCTCAGAAAAGCTTAGCTTATCTGTTGAGAGGTCCAGGGCCCGATTTATCGAAGCGAAATGTTCGTCATAGAAAATTTTGGATTGATGGAAACATTTTCGATGACGAACATAACACTAAATTATAACAAATGTTCGTCATCGAAAATGTTCGTCATCGAAAGTTTGTCATCACTCATCAGAAATGTTCGTCATCGAAAAAGCAAAAGTTCGTCATGTGTCTATTTTAGCTCATCTGTGTCAAAACAGACACTAGCTAGCTTTTTTGTGTCACTTTCGACACTTTCATAAATTTTGCGTCCTATTGGGCTCATTCTTAAACTGCTTTTTTAAATTAAACAGCTTTCAAACTCAGCCTCGCTATCAATTTCAGCTGGTAGACACTCCACACCAAAGCCCATGGCTCATCTATATGAGCTACATGATAGTAGGGTCTTACAACGTTGTACTACACTGAATAGTACTCGGCCGCTTCACAGCGCGCCGGACCCGGACCAAATGGCCGAAAGCACCGACCGGACCGCCGGGTGCAGCTTCAGTCTCCAACGAATAAAATGAACTTATACCATACGTACATCATGGACGTCGCAAACAAACCCGCACAGAGCAACTACTCTAACTACCGAGCATTGACTTCAGTATAATATAAACATATTAAAAGCAAGTGCTCTGAGCGGCAACTAAAATTGAGGGCGGGTACGCTAAACTTAGCTTAGACTTAGATTTATAATTTGACTCAAGGGGGTAGTGTCGCGAAAGCAGTCGATTTTCCGCGACTGTAAAACTTGTTCAGTAAAATGTTAGAAATTGTTCTTTCTATATTTTAAAAATCTACCAAAAGGCAAATTATTTTGCCAAGTTTCAGCAAAATTGGTGCAGCATATAGTTTGCAATAATGTCTCAAAGTCGGAAAAATGACGAAAAAAAAACCTATTCACATTCCATTTTTTAGTCACATTTATCAATTTTTCGGTTTAGGTTTTTTACATAGACTAATAGCACATATGTTGTAGTTTATGCACACAAAATTTAGTGCAGATTGCTGTAGCGGCTGTGGAGTAATACTAGTTTGAACTGTGAAGGTGTACTTAAACTGTAAAATAATAACAGCAATAATGATAAATTGTGGAAAATCTAGACGCTTATTTTCAAATCAGAAGAAAAACGAACCTTCAATTTTCTTTTTTCTTATTTGTCGCAAAAAATTGTGCGTCCACGCATTATGTGTACTTCACAAGCTGGCCAATCTGATATCTGGCTTGATTTTTTGAACTTTTATGTCCCTATTGTGTGATGTCTGGCTTACTAATGACGATTGGTCCAAGATATTTGTCAATATTGATAGTGTGATGTCTGGCAGTAATTATTTGATACCACACAGCGTTGGACTAGCTTCTCATTGAATGTACTACTTCAAAACAAAAAGTTCTATTTTCACAGCCTATGAGCAAAACTGCTTTCGCGACACTACCCCCTCAAGTGCGCTGCCCGGGCTGATGGCCTTGCTATCAATTACAGTTAGTAGACTTTCCACATCAAAGCCCATGGCTACTTGATCTATATGAGCTACATGACAATAGGGTCCTACATCGTTGTAGTACACTGAACAACCAACACTTTTCCGCAACTTTACGTACCTATAACTTTAAATTCTGCATCAAAAGATTTAAAATTTGGCCTCGGTATCAATTACAGTTAGTAGACACCACACACCAAACCCCATGGCAACTTGATCTATATGATATACATGATAATAGGATACTACAACGTTGTAGTACACTGAACACTTTTCCGTCATTTTACATACCTATGACTTTTTAAATGGTGCATTGGCCTCGCTATCAGTTACAGTTAGTAGACTGTACACACCAAAGCCCATGGCAACTTGATGTATATGAGCTACATGATAGTAGAGTTTTACAACGTTGTAGTACACTGAATAGGCAACATTTTTTTCGTAACTTTACATAAATATAACTTTTTAAAGCTTCAAAGCTTATAGACATGGCCTCGCTATTCATCTCAGTTAGCAGACACCCTACACTAAAACCATTGGCGTTATGACCATTATGCCCTAAAATGCGTCCTACAACATTGCATTGCGGTGATTAAACATTTTAAACTAGTGCTTGACCTATATATTCTACGTCTACAAGTAAAACTACACAAAAAGATAAATATATACAAATAACGTGCCTTAATCCAGCATATGAAGAAAAATTTAGAATTAAAATGAATCCTAATATAATTGATTCTGCTATACAGTCACCTAACAAAACTTTTAATAATATACTGGATCCAATCCAATGCACTTGTCAAATATCAAAAGAAAAATAACGGCCAATTAACAAATTCCCAAACATAGACTTATTTATGCATATGCAACTCACGAAATCCGACAAAGGACCCGCTCACCAGTTGCCCAAAACCCGCTTTCAAGTCAAAGTATGAAGTGAGCATTAGTTTTTAGCGAAGTTTGGGTAGCAATCACGGCAGTGTATTAGTTACTATTTTATTGTGAGCGTTCTAAATAGAACTAGGGGATTTTCAATTCATGTTTCCACCAAATTTCAGGTAATATGTGTTTGGGGCAGTCCTTGTTTTCCTTTAAGATATCTCCTGTGTTCTGTCCTTTTTCTCTGACCCGGAACCATAAAATTGGTCATTGGCATTGTTGGGAGTTGTGAGTTTTGTAACTAAAATAAATTTACATTGCGCTTATTTTTACGTGCATTTGGAAAATTATAAGTAGCTCTTTTAACAGTGTTCTCTTGACTAACTGAAATTGTTTAAGTTAAAAGTAAAAAATCCCGCAAAAAAATAGTTTTTGCGACGGCTAGTTGCCTTGATTGTTAAATGGATTATCGACTTCCAATAAGTTAATTGAAAGTTTTTGTTTAAATTTCTCCTAAATAATAACAAAACTGGTTCGTAATTATTTTGCTGCTTGGAATATTAAAGAAAACGTTGGCATCAAAAGAACTTTAGTCCTGACTCCTTAGATTTTAATTACAAACATATTCTAACCAGAGTCAACGGGGTTGCCGACGCTATTGGACCCTCCAGGGGGGGACTGATGGTATTGTATTGATTCCTCCAGGGGGGGACTTATTTTGTGTTAACTGCTCGGACCAATACCCGCCGATCTGAGCTCACTCTGAGAATTGCTTACATATCGGGCTAACAGGTATCGTTAGAGAAATGCATTTTGAGACCCGAATTTGAGGTTACGTGATGTGGTCCCCCTTTAAGTAGGAGGTTTCTTTGACTGTCAGGGGCATCTGCTACGCCCAACAATGTTCGACATACATCGACTAGGGGGGCTCAAGAAAAACGCGTTACAAAACGCGAGGACAACAACAACAATAGCAACAACAACGACACGGACAGGACACTAATAAACGGTTGTTCCTCGGCTTAAGTTAAGTCGGCAATCCAACAAAGATGCCAAAATCTTCCAAAGTCTAATTTTATAGAATTAATAATATTCCAAAGGTTAAACATGAACATGCAGTGGATTCACGTTCTGCAAGCCTAAAATAATTAATTTAACTGAAGTTTCAATTGTTTCAATAGTTTTAATTACGTTAGTCAAAACTAATCAAACTATATAAATTTAAACTATGCAAATCCTACAACTAGTTGCTATAACATAATACGTAAACCGAAAGTTTGATTGTATGCATGTACACCACTTCCATGAAAGTATAGTATTTTATACAGTTTTATTTCAAGTTATTTATAATAACTAGCATTAAATTTATATAGGATGATAAAAAAATATTTACGCTAACGGATCACATAAATTTAGTTAATCTCATACTTACATTATCGATCGGAACCAATTGGTGACACTGATTTTAGATTGTGTCATCATTTTGTACCTCTTCGTTGATCTAATAACATCAAAAATACACTTATGCAAACATTAACAAATTCTTTTGGTATCAATTTGATAGGTATAGTTTTTAAAATCTCACAAATTGCAGAAATCGCAAAATTAGAGCAGTTGTCAATCTTTTCATTTAGCAACACCATAATATATATGCAGCTAACGTATCTAATACGTTATTTAAATAATTCATAAAAAATTTTGAATTACTAGTCAAATTAAAAAAATGTTACCATTAGAGTGTCACTATCGCTGTCATTTTCTGTCTCATTTTCCTGATTTTGTCTCCTACTTTCCTAAAACTTTAGATAACAATTTAAAATCTAAAAGAGCCAAATGTTACAGAACTGAAAGTTAACTATTTAACAGAAACAGATTTGTATTTTCCATAGACCAAACTTGACAGAAAGTTTTTAAGAGAAGCAAAACTTTATTTAATGTCCCTTAAAAGTGTGGTAAGAAAAAGTTACACCACTTACAGTGGACTGCATTAAATTCGATTAACTTAAGTCTGATCTGGAGCTAAATTTGAGCTAAATCTATTCAGTTAAATCGCAGCTAAACCTCAGCTAATCACTTATGTAACTTTAATTTAAGCGCTAACTGTACTAATCCGATTTAGTGCAGCGCACTTAAGGGGGTAATTGCGTTTTTAGGTGTTTTTTTAAACTACCATAACTGCACTTAACCTCAACAAAAACTAAAGCGGTCTTTTTTACATTTTTTTACACCTTCTAGCTTTAAATAACTATATTTAAAAGCAGATTATCTTTTGCAATTTTACTGCTGCTATCATTTGAATACACCCCATCAGCGGTTTTTTTGACTAATTTTTGCGCCACAGTTATGAAACTCAAGATCAGCCAACAACTACTAAACTTTTTGCAGTTATGCACTGACATATTAATATCCCCACCCGTTTTTTTGATATAGTTGATAAGTCGTTTCTACGTTGAGAAAATGACATTTTCGTGCAAAAATAACGTAATTTGACTTTTCTCTAAAATTTTCAAAAGCTCATAACACCGACTCTACGAACTATTTTTAGAAAAGGAAAAAAACGGGTGGGGATATTTTCCTAAAGATAATGTGGTTAAAGTTTCGAAGCCGTAGTCCGTTTCTAGCTTGAGTTCTGTGGGCGCAAAAATTACACTGAAATGTCAAAAACCACGAAAACGACATTACCCCCTTAAGTCGATTAAGGAATTTAAGTTTGTGCTAAATCTATTTAGACTAATCGTCAGTTAATCAGATTTGGTGCAGTCCATCCTTAATTATATTAATTGCATAATTTCCGCGACTACTTGCTGTACTCATGATAGTTGAATTCATTCTTTTCGTAACAAAATCACGTTTTGTTGTCTCAAGTGGTGCAGTTATTTTTCGTCAAACTTTAGCTTGTGATTGAAATTTTAATGTGTTTCTATGGAAGACCAGCAATTACTCAGATTGAGGTAGTGGAATTTTATATAGCTGACACTGTGGTGAAGAAGTTATATTTTATTGCAGTTGATGTTATAAGTGTCTATCTAATGACATTTTAACGTGTTTCCGAATTTCGATAATTCTGCTTGGTTAACAAAAATCGAATCTAAATTATTGCTATTGTCTATTAAACACGTTTTCACAAAACTTTTAGAAGTGACAATAAAGGCATTATATTTTTTGGAAGGTAGACTAAATTTAGAATAAACTACTAGCTGGTCTTAAACTAAGAATTTTTGCAAGTTTAAAAAAGGTATAGCTAAGTTTTAGTCTAATTTCTGAAAAAAATGGCTTTACTGCCAGTTCTTACAGCTTCGTGAAAACGTGCATCTAAAAAATATTAACGTCGAAAACGTTACTACCTCCTTAATTGCATAAATAAAATAGAACACAGAAAAAACCTTGTTACTACTAAAAATCAAACTACAATACGTGTCCATAATATTACCATAAAATTGACGACAGAAGGTTCCTTTCTTTTTCGTTGTTCATCAGTGGCAGGCAGTTGCAGTTCCTGAAATGGCTGCCGTAAAGTTTCTACTTCAAGTTAAATTGCTGCCTCGTGGTTTGACGACAGACATAAAAACAGTTTTGATTTTTAATCTGAAACTTATAATATACATGTTTACGGATCATACATGGGCAAGGTGGTTGAAATGAACCCGGGAAAACTAACAAATTCTTGCGCGGTCTCTTCACCCCTAGCGAAAGGATCACATAACAAAATGTAGTTTGTAGTCATTTAATCTAAATCACTGTCAGTGGCGTACCCAGAAAAATGTAAATAGACTTAAGTTAAACGCAAGATCACAAAGTAACAGGGGTCTGGGTCTGGTAACTTTTGTAGCAACAATGGGTGAGTTTAGCAAAAAATTGTCGCCAAACAAAATAGGGTTTTTTCCCCGCAATAGGGTTTTTTCCCCGCACAAACTTTGAACTGCCACAGGTAAACCACAACGTTTTTCACTGTTTTTGAGCTTCAGAAGTATAGAGGAAAGGTAACTCTCTTGAAATATGCAAACGGCGTTGGCCAAAAGTGTTTTTGTGAAAAATTATGACAAGTCAAAACTTTGGAAAATTTTGTCACTTTGGAATTTTTCAACATGCTAAATTTTGAAATTTCATAAAAAATGCTACAGGCCTCAGAACTGTACAAAAATTGGTGTGGTAAGTCAGTTTGGGATGCGCTTTCCACCTACATACTCAAAAAAGTCCTATGTCGTGTGGTTCGGCCAGGAAGTACTAAGGTTTTTCCCCCGCAAAAGGCGTAGGGTTTTTTCCCACACCACTGTATTGCAAATGCAAGATCACTGAGCCACGGGTACAGGGGTCTGGGTGCGGCAGCCCCCATACAATGTGGAGATTTTTAGTGGAGATTTTTTCAATTATTTGACCTAATTTGGTCAATTGGAGACGTATATAACAGAAATTTTTTTCGGCCAGGAAATAAATACAAAAGGGAGGAATTTTGCTGACAATTTGTTTAGGTTCCACCAAAAGGGGAGATCGCGACACCCACGACGCTTCTCCCTGGCTACGCCCTTGACTGTGACAACGATGGGCGAACTGTGACCTCCAAAAAGGGAGGGGGGATACGGCATAATCGTTTTACCGTGTTTGACCTTTTTACTACAATGACCAACTGCACCACGAGTCACGACGTGTGCTGCGTCATGATGATTTTTAACGTTAATAGTTTGACTGCGCAATCAATCTAGAGTTAGACTGCACAGTCATTAGGATTGCGCAGTCATTACGATTGCACAGTCAATTAATAGTTGGCCTGCGCGGACTATTTGGAGTTTTGGACTGCGCGGTCTAACTCTTATTGGCTGCGCCATCCTGTTGACTGCGCAGTTTAACTCTACTTTGACTGCGTAATCAATCTAGAGTTAGACTGCGCAGTCATTTCGATTGCGCAGTCAATAAATAGTTGTACTGCGCAGTCATCAGGATTGCGCAGTCAATTAATAGTTGGTCTGTGCGGACTATTTGGAGTTTTAGACACTTATTGGCTGCGCAATCCTGTTGACTGCGCAGTCTAACTTACAGTTTGACTGCGCAATCAATCTACAGTCAGACTGAGCAGTCAACCCTCACGTCCGTCATGCGCGCGGTGCCCATAGTTACTCGGGCTGCGCGGTCCAACTTGCGACAACGCTGCGCGGTCGCGCGGTCCACCCGGGAAAATCCATCCTGGGTGAATTCCGGGTCTTGCCCATGTATGATGTTCGTAGTACGAAACTGAAATTGTTATAGATGATCCCATGCTTGGTAGCCCTGTTAGTGGCTTTGTGTTTCCCCCAGAATTTGCTGGCAATGAAGATCCTGATTTTTGGTGGCAACGGATTCATTGGTGCTGAAACTACAGAAACACTGCTGCAAGATGGCCATGAAGTTACTCTGCTCAATCGGGGTATGCCATGTGATCATACACATATTTATATAATGTCGTCCCACAAGTCACTCAGAGGCGCTGGGCTTGCGTTGCGCCAGATTTCACAGCTCAAATGACAGACCCCCTAACCCCCTCCCCCCTGGGTACGCCCTTGGTGTTTGTCCCAGCCTTTGCTGAGGGACTCTTGAACGTACAAAAACGCTGATTTCACGTTATTCAAAAAGTTCTGCAAAATCATGATTTATATATCAACATATATATATATATATATATATATATATATATATATATATATATATATATATATATATATATATATATATATATATATATATATATATATATATATATATATATATATATATATATATATATATATATATATATATATATATCAGTTCTAGCATAAGCATTGTTTTAGCATTTATTCTGTTTTTGGCAGGGTTTTTTTTGTGTAAAATAGGGTGTATTTACACATCGGCCGCCTAATTTACACAGCAAAAAATAAAAATACACACTGATTTACACAGCCCTGTTTCCGCGCAAATATCGCTAAAACTGCCTATTTTGGTAACAAAAAATCGCCAAGTGGCAACTGCGGCCTGTGACCGCTTTGTAATAAAGAAATTAACTTTATTTTTTGACTCAAAAACAAAAACTCTCCCGTTTCTGCGGGCTACCTAAAACTGGCACTTAAAAATTGGCCATTTTTGATGAAATTTAAGCGATTTTTACCTAACTTTTATATAAAAAAATGTAAAAATTGCGTCAGTCTTGGGAGAGGAGGGTTGGTTGATTCAGGGGAGAGGGGTCCGCCACCGAATATACAAAAATATATATATGATACACAAAAAACAAAGAGAGTAAACGGAGTAAAAAAAGGAGGAGGGAGAAACGGAAACGGAAACGGAACGGAACGGATAAGGGCGGGGGGGACTATGGCACGCGTACACTCTTCTCCCCATATATCTAGTGATCTGTAAACCCAACGGGATCCCGAATCCCGATCCCGAATCCCGAGGGTAAAATCCCGATCCGGTCCCGATCCCGATCCCGAACACAAATCCCGATCCCGAACGCAAATCCCGATCCCGATCCCGATCCCGAACGCAAATCCCGAAATTTTCGGGATTTTGCAAAATTATTTCACGTCTCAAATTTTCAAAATTTAGTGTAATCTAAAAAAATTTTCTGGGGGCTTCGCCCCCAGACCCCCGCCATTATGTACATCACAATATGATTACTTTAGTTGTCGTTCATCACTTATCTTATTTATTGTGTGTTAAAGTTCTCATGTATGTGTTAGCCCACACAGAGGTGGACGCTGGTCAAAATTTTCGACCCGTGACCCAACCCAGCCCGCGGCTCAGCACTCGTAGGTGACCCGCGACACAACCCGCGCCGTAAAAGCCGACCCGCGACCTACGTTGACGCACCATTCTATATAACCTACCTACTAATTGTTTCAAGTGTGTGCATAGTGGACATCTGTACATTGTTCACATCAGGGTTGTAGCCAGGGGGGGGGGGTCGCGGGGGTCGCGACACCCCCCCCCCCCCGTTTTGGTCGAACCTGAAGAAAATGTCAAAATGGGTCCCCCTCTGGTTTTTATCGCCCGGCCTAGAAAAATTTCTGATACGTCTCCAATTGACTAAATTTGACCTGAAAATCAAAAATTTCCCTTATTTTTTTCTGGGGGCTGCCGTCCCCACACCCCTGCGACCCCGGCTTACTATTCTTTGTTATTATCTTTCGTCAAAGCCTATGCATGACATGTATACGCGAGTACATTATGCTACAGTTACTTGTGCAACACACTGATGTGACGTTACCATCTTTTGTTTTAATTTTTCTGTCAGAAAAAGTTTGTGATACGTCTCCAGTAGACTAAATTCGGTCTAAAAATTGGAAAAATCGCCAATTTTTTTCTGGGGGCTGCAGCCCCCAGAAACCGGCAACTTTGGAGTTTAATATGTTGCGTTTATAAACGTACGGATAAATATTCAGATACGTCTCTTATTGACATAATTTGGCTTAAAAATATAAAAAATTCTCTAAATTTTTTCGTGTGGGCTGCCACCCCCAGACCCCTGCAGTTCTGTAGTTTATTCCTTGTTATTCTATCTCATCAAAGTCTATGCATGTATACAAGAGTAGATTATGCTGCATCTACTTTGGTAGTACACACACTGTCTGATGTGACGCCAGACGTTCCCATCGTTTGTTTAAATTTCCTTCCTAATACGTCTCCACTATTCTAAATTCATCCTGAAAATTGAAAAAATCTCCAATTTTTTCTGGGGGCTGCCGCCCCCGGACCCTTGCAACCTATGGCTCAGTGGTCTTACGTTTACAATGCGCGTGTATCGCTAAACAAGTGCTT